>SKCR01036939.1:0-106145 GCA_019454045.1 Zanthoxylum bungeanum | reverse complement strand
AACCGTTGGTGAGCAACAATTACATTGTTCTCAAGTGAGTTGTATAAGTACTATACTTTGGTTTCCCTAGGATAACCTACAATTGGCACTTATCCAATGGGTTCTTGTTTGGTATCATCCAAACGTATGCCCAGCATTCCCAATCATCAGAATAAGAAAACCTTGTTTCTTTCCTGTTCATATCTAATAAAATCTGTCAAACAGACTTTCATGGAAACCTTATTCAAAATAAGTATTACTCACTGTTGATGCTTATCCTTTGAAGGAAATGGTAGCTCAGAGGACTCATGATTAACCTTATCATGTCCAACAAAATTTGGTTTCTTTCTCCGTTCGGACACACCGTCAAATTGATGTGTTCCAAGAGGAGTCCTCATTGAAAGAAGTTATATACCCTTTCAAGTAATTGAGAAACTTATTGCTTAGTATTTTCATCATGGCTAACCGTGATGGTATAACTACTTTAGCCGATCTGTTTGTCCCATTTCGTGTCGAAACTGTAAAAGTTTCCGATTTGTGTTCTTCAAAAGAAACACATAACCATAACGCGATGCCACATCCGTAAGGTCACGAAAATATCATATCCACACTAGCCTAGCTAGACATGACCCACTTGCTTCACTATGAACTAAGGCTAACAGATTTGTGGCATTACACTTTTACCAAGTAAATAGTGTTTTAGGCACTTTGCCCAATAAACTAGATTCGTAGACTTTATTTGATTGGAATCAAATCAGTCCTAGTACCCATTCTTCAAAAGTGTAGATATACGATTCTTGTTTGATTGTGTCCCAGACAACAACGCCACATTAGTTTCATCTGATCAAATCAGTTTGAGCTATTTGTTTGTCATGTTATATGTTTGAGATTTATTTATATTAAAATATAAAACTGTTATTCACATCTAATGTGTTTATCTCAATATCATCTTTATATAATGAAACACTTTAGTGTTCTAGAACATAAAGGCATACTCGTAACGAGTCATACTCGATATAGAGATAATGTTTCTAGTCAAACTAGTTACATTATAACAGTTTCCTAATTTAAGTACATACTCGAAAGGTAGTTCCTAAACTTAGGTATCTACGGTAAAACATCGACTTTCGTCCCGTTTCCAATTCGTAGATTTATCTCAATATAAAGTCAGTATCTTGCTCAAAGCAGATTCTGCACATTATTACATATATTCATGTACCACTTTTAGTATCTAAAATCCTATTTTAATACTATTAGTGAATATGTTTATGACAAACATATTTGAAGTCAGAGCCTTGCCCGTCTTCAATTCCTTCATGTCTGCCTTGTCCATACAGCAGTTATGCTTCAGTGACCCCGTTTGCCACATTTAGGCAGACATCTTAGGATATGTGTCCTTTATCTTCTAGAAGATTATAATGATATTGCCTTTGCCCTTTTCTACAACTCAGAAGTCTTTGGCCAAGCCTTGGCCCTTCTAGAGTATCAAAGTAGGGTGCGCCTTGCGCTACTTGCCTTATTGCAAACTTTGCTTTGTCTCCTTGAGAATGGCCATTAACTCTCCAAGAGTCTTTAATTGCAATTTAATACTTCTAAGATCTATGAATAGATCTATGAAGATCCTTCAATTTCTTCATCATAGTTTAAGGATCTAATCCTTAGTTCTGATTAGGAATTTAAGGAGTTCTATTGACAAGTTAATTGATTAAGCACTAAAGTTATCATCACATGAATCTTCAAAAGATCATGCTCTATACTATTTGCTTCTCTGGGCTTAGGCCTAATATGTTATTTTATCAAATAAAGTAACTTATTAGTTTCCAGACCATCCTGAAATTTATTCCCAATTTGAAAATTAAAGTCGTTTAAACACATTTACTTTGGATTATGTTTAAACTCTAATCTTCCAAATTTAATCTTGATTCTAATAGTCCAACTATTTAATCAACGATTTCAGGACTATTTCATGTAATGATTACTATAGTCTAACTATATAAATAATTACAATTTTATTGGTTAAAATCAAATGTATATTGATTACTATAATCCAATTATATAATCAACTATAAATGATCGGTAATATTCAAATATATTGATTACTATAATCCAATTATATAATCAACTATAAATGAAGGGTAAAGTTCAAATATATTGATTACTATAATCCAATTATATAATCAACTATAAATGAAGTAGTTTGAATACAGTTCAACTGTTTAATTAAAACAACAATTAATATTAGTCCAACTAATACTTTAATTTATTTGACGAGATATTTGATATGACGCGTTTGGCAAGTTATTAAACGAATATTGCAAATTCAATTCTTGCCTCCCACTATTTTTCGGTGAGCCTTTAACCCTCTGTCGAGTACTCGGGAAACCTAGTTTCCTAGTGGGCTAGGATCCCGTTAAATACACACAATCTTGACTTTGGCCAACAAACTGTATGATACTTAACTAGGTAGATCTCTAAGATCAATTGGATCTAATCCAATTCCTAGATCCAGTAGGTGGACATCTAAGTCCGAAACATATATTTTATATATGCCAATATATCCAATATATTTCCTAACCTTTTTCCTCTGAATCAACTAAGCCTTGGCTTTGGCACAACAAGCTTAATGATTCCAGTTAAGCGAGACCCATTGACATGGAAAGCTTCGTAATCAATGTCGATGGACAAGAAGTGATCTTGACTTTGGCTTGACCCACAATCACGACTTGGACAAGACCCGATATGGAACAAACTCTCATGATTCAACACATCCGCATTGACAAAGGTCTTGACTTTGGCCAACAAACCAATGCCAACTTTGGATCTTGAGTAAGAATCACTCAATGGAAGGAAAAACGCTTAATATGTTTTTGAGGGTTTTTCGCGTGCAAATTGGCAACCAATTTATTATCTTTGATTAGGTCTCATCATACACCCTTAAGCATGCATTCTAAAAGCATAATAAGGCACGATAAATAAATAAATTAATAATGATATGCGGATGGATATCTCACAAATTGTTCCTATAACAAATCACTCTCTTTCCTCTCCCCGGCTAGAACTATTCTAATTTCTACCCAATAACATAATACAATAAAGCTCATTTACATTGAATGGAATTGGTGAGAAGAGAATTACACAGAGTAAAGAGATAAAAGGCTGGACACGTAGGTCCAATTTAATAAATTCTAAATTTATTAAAATTTCCAAAATTGCCCTTGCCCTTCTAATATCCATCCGATATACATTATTCATACAACACATTCATGTATTCATACAAATCATGTTATTCAATCAATCTAATCCAATTAATTAATCTTTGAATTAATGATCATCCAATGTTCAAACAACGATTTGATTTGCGCGAGTCAAACTCGTTTAAGAATAAATACTCAAAGTAAGTATTTTTGAATTATATTGAACTACAACTTTAAATCAATTAATTTGTACTCAATACTAATTCCAATTTAATTCTAAATTAAATGTATACACTTACTTATAAGCCTTAAAGATTTGGATTCCAAATCCAATCTTAATGGGTCTCAAAGGCCCAAAACATCTAATGTCATTTCAATTAAAGTCCAATGGGCTTTTAATTAATTCTTAAGGCATGGGCTTTGGCCATAATGGATCAAACCCAAAATGCCAGGCCCAATAGGAATCACCCTAATGCCAACAAATTAATTTAGGCCCATTAGGCCCAATTATATTCTTTAAAGGGCCAGGTGATGTATTTGGACTTTATGGAATTGGTTTTGGGCCTAATTGGATCCAATCCAAAAGTCCAAAACCAAACTTGGTCAAACCAAGTCCATTGAGCCCAAATACACACTTTTAGCCCAATTAATAATTAAAGGCTTATAAACATAATTATAATATTCAAATATCATAATTATTTTAATTAAAGTGTATTAGCCATGATTATTAATTAAACTCAATATTTCCAAAATACCAATTAACTTAATTAATCATGCTTAATTTAATAATACATGCTCAACACAAATTGAAGCCAAAAATCATTATTTCATGCTCAACACAAATTGAATCCAAAATTCATCATTTCATGCTCAACATGCTCTTTGATTTTAACATAAACATTATTGACTTTGATTCTAATCCAATCAAACCAACAATCAATATTTAAACATGCATTTAAACACATAATTTCATGTTACAAAAAATCAAAAACTGCAGTCCAAGACAGTACACCATTCGGCCAAGCATAAAAAAAAAAAATTTGATTCGTTTGATTTGTTTCAAATCTAATCTTGCATAACTCTAAGTTATCATATTCTAAGCATGCTCAAAGCATCAATTTGAAGGAATCATGCTCAAAACACAAAAGCCCCAAATTTTAGTCTCATGAACCCTAAAATTTTCATGCTTAAAATTGGCTCTGATACCATTGTTGTATTCCTAGAATATGCCAAGGATCTAATAAGCATGAAAACATGTTCATAAATTCAATATAAGTTGCGGAATTACTTACATTGATCGAATTTGAGCTTTTAAAATTTTGGGAGGAGATCTCCAAGATCCAAGCTTTGTGTTGATTCCATGCTTTGAGTTAGTTTCCCTATCACCTTAGTTGATTTGTGAAGTGCTAGCTCCTTTGAAATTGCAACAAAATCAAAGTGTAGAATGAAGGCCATTCACGCCCAAGTTGAGAGAGTTTAGGGTTTTTAGGTTTTGTTCCAAGTGTGTCAAGTGTGTTGGATACACCAAATGAGAGAGAGAGAAGAGTTTTAGGTAAAACCAATTTACCCTTTTACCTAAACAAGGTAGTTGGGTAAATGGTTTCACCAAAACCATTCCAAGGTAGTTGGATGGTGGGTGGCTTGGCATAAATGCCAACTACCCTCCCAACTACCACATAAAAGTGGGCCCCACATTTGAATTCAAAATTCAAATGTCTCTACGAACATTTGCCGCGGCTCGGTTCCGTTTAATCCGATTAAACGAACTTTCGTCGCTAAATAATTAAATCTAATTTAATTAAATAACGATGCCTCGCAAATATATTATGAACGTCGTTTGCGATCTAAATTAATTCGTTCGTCCGTATTAAAGTCCGACTTTAATTTCGTAATGATATCCAATTCATTTTAATATATCCGATATATTAATTTTAGCCCATACGAATAAATTAAATAGAAAAATCAAATTTAACTATTAAATTTATTCTACCGATTAATTCCAAATTAATCGCGTTCTCTCTCTTCCGAATATAGTTAATCCCAGATTAAATAATACCTAATTAATCCAGATAATTTCATCTCTTATAATTAATCCCAGATTAATTTTCTCTCTTAATTAATCCCAGATTATTTTTTCTCTCTTAATTAATCCCAGATTAATTTTCCTCTCTTTTATAATTAATCACAGATTAATTCTAATTAAATCAACTGTCATCGGTGAATCTTTGGGAAGCGACCCAAGAGATCCCTGGATATGTTGGCAGTAAATACGGTCATCGAATTATCCGAATACGTGCGTACCTCGTACCACGTGCTTACCGATTTACAAGACATGGTTGGCTTCTAACAAAGCACCGTGCCTATCCAATTCTCCAGAAATATTCTTACTGGAATATCTAATCTATATCAGGCGTAGTATACGTAGTATTGCGTATTGCGATCCAATATCGAGTGTCACGTGCTAGGCTTGAGGCTGGAATTGCGTCTGCCCCGTACTAAGCACATGTCGGATATCTAGTAACTAGTCTCTATAATCGGATGAACATGACCTAGTCATATCATCCCGATGACTACAGTACTTAAGAGCACCAGTACCGTATCCTATGTGACATCATCTCCACTATGACTTGAGTGATACTTCCATCTTGACATCACACCCAATACACTACGATTCTCAATATACCCAGCAGAGGCGTACACAGAACCTGTTAAAGCACTGGACGATCAAAACCAAAGCATATTGATTGTCGCAAGTATTAGCGGTGCAAGTCTCAGGTTAAGACCAAATACACCTACCCTGATTTCGGACTTCCATAGACACGTAGTCATACTACCAATGGAATTCCGAGGGGTCTATCCAGAGCGAAGCTGTTTCCGTACCATCGGTAAACACAACCTCTTATTACACTTGCATGAGTATCCAATACCCATATATATGAGAACAATGCTATTGTGCCCTCACAAATCGTACAAGTGTAATACTAGTCTATTCCGCATTATCGATGTCCAATCTCGATAATACTACGACTAGGGATATTTAATGATTAATCCTTCGAGGACTGATACTGTCTCATATCATCTCAATCTAGGAACTAATCATAAGGACCTCCTATCATTTATACATCTAGGTGATCTAATCACAAATGATAAGAGTGCAATCTCATTGTCACATAGTTAATTTGTACAACAACACCATGATCTGTACAAATAGTGACGCTATGAGTCATAATTGTCCAACACGGCAAGCCTATAACTTCATAAGTACGTAATATTCATGAATACAGAAACATAAATAAACCATAGCGGTACTAGCATGCGATATCAAGAAAAGAAAAATGACGGCAAACATATAATTTCACATTGATTGACACAGAAGCGCAGACAAATAACATTTATACAAGCATGCATATTAAGGAAAGGCAATTAAGCGCATAATGAAAATAAATAACTAAAGAAGCAATTATGAATAAAGAATAAATGTGCCATGATGCGATTTGAAAGATAAATAATGGTGATGAAAGAAAAGAGATGCGACATATGCCCACATCCATATAGGACCTCAAGTGTCCGATTGAACATATCTCACATTCAATTGAATGCACATTGTCCGGCGCGGTGAAGTATCGTGGTAAAGGTAGACCATAGGCTTTTTATCCCTCGAGATAGATGACCTTTAATCCAACTTACTAAGCCCATGCGCAATGAAACATGATACATGATTATGCAAGAAGATGACATACAAGGAAAAGTAAATAATGAAATAAAAGGCGCGGCGAAGTATCGTGGTAAAGGTAGACCGTAGGCTTTTTATCCCTCCAAATAGAGGACCTTTAATCCAACTTATTGAGCCCATGCGCATCACATCATAATGCATATAAAAATAAAGACAACAATATCGGACTTC
Source organism: Zanthoxylum bungeanum (assembly GCA_019454045.1). Classification (NCBI taxonomy): domain Eukaryota; kingdom Viridiplantae; phylum Streptophyta; class Magnoliopsida; order Sapindales; family Rutaceae; genus Zanthoxylum; species Zanthoxylum bungeanum. Next base: position 99,068 of record SKCR01036939.1, on the reverse strand, counting down.
GTATACCCGATTGAACATATTTTACATCCAACCGAATATACATCATCCGGCGCGGTAAAGCATCGTGGTAAAGGTTCTTTAACCTCTCGAAATGGAGGACCTTTAATCCGACTTACTAAGCCCATGTGCTTTATCTCATCATTATATAAACAAATAACATGCAGAAATTAAATAACGATAATAAACAAATCAAGAGAACATGAAATAAAATATGTTTCATATACTCAAGTGGTACATGGAATTATCTCCCAAGTACAGACCGCACTACCATCCATTCAGATTCGGCTATGGAATTTACGTCTGGGTTTCCATCCTAAATACCACAAGAGGCGACACATTTTTCATTCATTCAAGGGCCACAACACACATCATTCCACAATACTCATGCAAATAAAATTCAATAAATAATAAAAATACGAATGAAAATAGATGTGAAAAGTGCCCTCAGGTCTAACCTTTTACGTCGACTCTCGGACTCGCGTTACACTGCTGTTTTTACTACTGTTTTATGCGGTTATTCAAGGATTTTAAAGTGCAGTTTTTGTTCACTGTTTTGGTGATTTTAGCTACTGTTTTGGGGGTATTTTGGCTGCAGTTTTGGTATTGGTTAGGGGGTGTATGGGAGCAGTTTCGGTGGTGCAGGGAACTATTTTATGATGCAGTTTGTGTGCAGTGCAAGGCAATTTATGGGCTGTTTTGTGGGGGGTATTGTGCGGCAGTTTCAGGGGTAATATGGTGCGCTTATTTGGGTGTTCATGCGTGAGGCAAAAGAGACTTCAAGGCTGGTGTTTTTGCGTGAAAATATGGTTTGATTTGTTGGCGTGATCGGTTTTGTGCGGTTAAGGGGCTCATTTGACGTTGAAGGCTTGAGGCGTTGAGCAAGGGGCAGATGCGTTCTGACGTTGAAGGCTTGTGGAGGGTAAGCTGCTCGGTCAAGGATTTAGGTTTGGCGTGAGGAATTTGGCTTCTTGTATTTGGGGGCTGGATGATGCGCTGATGTTGAGTGAAAGGGAAGGGGCGTGTGATGGTCTGCTCTGTTCGTGAAAGAGGGTAATATGTTTTTGGACTGAGTGAATGAATGTGCAATGTGAGGGCTGTGTCGGTGTTGGGCGTGAAGGTTCGTGGCTGTACGTTTCTTGGCTTTTGAGTGTGCGCGTGTCTTGCATTTTTTTATGGGGCTGTGGGCATGTGTCATGAAGGAAGGGGCGTGTCACTGGTCGGCATTGATGAGTATGCTTGGCAGTGCGTGAAGTAGGGTTTATTTCTTGTGTATGCGTGAATGAGAGAGGAGTTTAGGTTTTAGTTATTTTTTGACTTTTTTTGTTTGTGTGAGCCGTGAGAGAGAGGAGAGCAATAGGGTTGGTTTTGTGCTATTTTTATAGTGAGAGGGTAGAGGGATTAGGGTTTGCATGGATTTATTTGAACAAGAAAATAAATCAATTAAATTAGGGAGGTATTTAATTTATTTAAAAATGGAAAGGATATTGGTAATTTTGGTGGGGAATTTCTTTAAATTAGGGAAGTGATTTACTTAATTTTGGAAGTGATTTATTTAGTTTGGAATTAGATTTTAATTTAATTTAATTTGTTTTAATTTAATTTAAAGTGGATTTTAATTTGATTTAATTTAATTTGTGTTGGATTTAATTCAATTTAATTGGTTTTAATTTAATTTAATTTTAATTTATGACATATGTTTTAAACGTTTTAATTATTATTGGATTTGATTTAATGGGCTTGGGCTAGGTGTGTGACTTACATGGTTGGGCTAAAGATGTGTTTTAAAACGGAGGTCCACTAGCGAGCCCGAAGCTAAACAAGCGAGTCAAATCCAACAAAGTACTGATTTCCATCTTTTCCCTTCAGACGTCCGTTTTCCGCGACTTCCGCGACTTAAAAGGTAGTGTCTCCGTGTGAGACTCCTCATTGGGACTTATATGTAAAAATACAGTGCCTACACTTACAACTTTGGCCTTGGCACTCGTAAGAAGCCGACATCATCAGCACACAATACTGTTAATTCGGAAAATGCCTCTCTTCGAGACGAGTTAGCCACCACCCGAGATGAGCTGAAGCAGACTAAGGACGAGCTACAACAGGTCAAGCTGGACCACAAGAAGAAGATGGAACAGTTCGAACAACAAATGCTGGCTTTCCGTCAAATGTTGGAGGTCTCAATCAGTCAGGGTGCATCGGGCTCGAGCGTCCCCCCATCACACCAGTAATAAATTTTATATTTGATTTTTTATAAACATTTTGAACAAATAGTTTTAATATAATATGTTTTTTTCTAAAAAAATTGAATATAATAATTATTATTGTACGGGCCAAATTTGGGCCCAGGGGTAAAATCGACATTTACCCCAAGACCAACCACTGACCCTGGAGCCCTCTAGCAGATTCAGCCTATAAACAAAAATGCCATACAAGGAAGCCTCATGGGCCAAAACCCGTTAACATGAAGAGAACGAATGGACACCAGTTACAAAAATCAAGAGAGAAACCAAATTCTTAAACATCACCATGAAGTCGACAGTTACAAGATATAGACACGATCGTCAGTTATCAGACATAAATCACCTGAATTAAACCCTCATTGACGATGACTCCAACGGGAAGAAGAAGGACCCCATATCAGGGAATCTATAAAATAAGAAAGAAAAGCAAGAAAGAGGGATCTGCTTCATATTGCCCTTATCACCAAGACTCTACTCTAATACACCACCCTCACGGTAAACAATCTATGGTTGAGGTATCTTAAAAAACTTAATCCTTTCACCTTGAACTTATTCATATTTAGGCTAACTTGAGCGTCGGAGTGCCGACGGCTTCCACCACACTGATGGGTAGTAACCTCATCTTTCGCTCTACTCTTATTTTGCTGCCCCCAACTTATATACTCGGTTGTGGACCTCGACCGAAATCAGCTTCCACAATTTGGCGCCCACCGTGGGGCTACCGAGCGGATTTCACAAAAGTAAAACACATCAACAAAACAGACAGAAATGGCATCGAGCAATGAACAAACCCCGGATCCCATGATGGCACAACTTGCCATGCTTCAATAACGTCTGCAAGCCCTTGAAGAAGAGAATCTGACGATACGGAATTCCAACGAAAGCCTACAGAAAAGGCCGGAGCAGTTATCATCTTATCCCCAGCACAACACGTAACGTCAAACCAGCGATCCGGACGACCGAAGCAACCCAATAGTTTCGCCCATGTCGGAGGGGCCAAACAACAATCACCAGCTGACTCCATATGACCCGAACTATCTTATCGATTCATCCCAACAAATTGCTAGCTCTATCAGAAGAGAAATGATTGAATTCAAGGAGGCAATTATGTCGAGACTACCAGGTGTGAGGCTGCCAATCAGGAAGAGCAGGGCCGGAGCAATTTCTGATACACCGTTTGTGGAATCAATTGTAGCTGTTGAGTTGCCTTGGAAATTCAGCCTACCCGAAATAAAGCAATATGATGGGTCCACCGATCTAGATGACCACGTAATACATTACAAGTACATGATAATGTCAACCGGCTTGTCCCCAAGTCAGTGGGAGGTTGGAATGTGTAGATGCTTTGGGGAGACACTGGCTGGACCTGCACTTTCTTGGTTCATTAACCTACCCTACAGGTCAATCGGGTCATACCAAGAGCTGGCTGACAAGTTCGTGCAGCATTTTGCAAGTTCATGCAAATTAGAAAAGACTTCAGACGACCTTAATTCTATACAGCAGAGAATAGGATAGTCATTACGGAGCTACGTGGCCCGGTTCAACCGGGAGAGAATTACTATCCCAGATCTCCACCAGTCAACTGTGGTTGAAGCCTTCCGGAATGGACTACTTTATGACAGTGGGCTCTACAAGAAATTGACAAAGTTCCGATGCTACACAATGGACCAAGTCATGGCGTGGGCCCAAGTAGAAATAAGGTGGGAAGAAGATAAAAGAAATAAGAGAAGGGAAGATGTTACGAAATACGAATGCACGAGTGGACCGAATGCCTGCTCCCAGTGACACGATGTGGATATCCACTCTCACAAGGAAGGGAGGAACCAGCTAAAAGGAGAGCGACGACCTTTCTACAAAAGTACTGATAGGCGACCAAGGCCATACAAAAGTAGGGAAGAGATGCCAGCAAGCAAACTCAGGCTCCCAGACTACAATTTTACAATTTCTCCCGGGGAACTGGTCTTTGTGCTTAAGAAGATGGGGAGTGAAGTAAAGTGGCCTCCACGCTCTAGAGACAATTCGACCAAAAAAGACACTAGAAAGTGGTGTGAATTCCACAGGGACTATGGTCACACGACAGCGGAATGTGTAGCCTTGAGATTAGAAGTTCTAGAGTTACTGAACAAGGGGTTCCTAAGGGATTTGTGTTGGTAATTAATCTAGGTCCCAAGATCAAACAAGCAATGAAAAACATGTGTGAACACACCAACGGAGATGGCGGAATACTCACATCGATCGGTTATGTCGATTTGAAGACGATTCAAGCCAAGAAACCCACTGCCTTGGTGGCGCCACTGCAGCAGTCCACTGCCCTCCAAAATAGAATTTTGAGATGACAAACGGAACTCCAAGCCTCGTCCGACGGATCCCGGCTCATGGGTGAACCTCCCTACCACCTTCGCAAGTCTCGTAGTGTGCTAGCACTTGCGGTTTTTTCCACAAAAACCCAACTCTTGGCTTCCCTAGCTCACGCCATTTTGGCTTCCAAAACAGTCACCATTTTGCATTTTGGGCGTGAGAGAGTAGAGAGAAAAGAGAGAGAAGAAAGTTGTGTAATGGATTGGAATGGTCAAACCTTTTCCAAAAAGGTTTATATATTTTTCAAATAAAAAATACAAAACCAATTACTTAATTGATTTAATTAAAACCAAAAGCAAAAAGTTTTTCCCTCCAAACACTATTACACCAACTCACATCAACTATTCACATGTCACTTTAATAAAGTGATGTGATGTAAGTCTATCAATCAATTAACCACTCATATCAATCAATCAAATGTCACATCACTCAAAGTGACGTTTGATTTGACGCTTGATGTGATGAATGACTTGACGTTTGATTTGACGCTTGATGTGACTTGCGTGCCGCACTCGAATTCGAAATACGAATGCGCTCGCAATCACACTCGGGCTCGGGTTCGTTAATTCCAATTAACGATTTTTCCGTCGCGTCGTAATTAAATGATTACGCCTAGCGAATTCACTATTCACGTCGCTAACGAATTAATTCTAAATTAATTCGTTCGCCTGAATTAAAATCTAATTTTAATTCGGTGTCGAAATCTAATTTTGTTTAATATATCGAATATATTAATTTACCGATTAATTCCAAATTAATCGTTATCTCTCTCTAGACGATATTTATCCTAGATAAAATATCTCCGTAATTAATCATAGATTAATTTTCTCTCTCTTCTGTATAATCCCGGATTATTCAAGAGTGCGAGTTATGCGTCATCGGTGGATTATCGGGAAGTGACCCATGAGATCCCCGAATAAATTGGCAGTAAATACGGTCGTCGGAATATCCGAATCACGTACGTACCAAGTACTACGTTCTACCGATTTACGAGACAAGGTCGACTCCTAGCAAAGCACTAAGTCATCCCAATTCTCCGGACATATCCATTTAAGAATATTAAGATCTGTATCAAGCGAAGTATACCATGTATTGTGTGTATCGGCCCAGTATCGGATAGTCACATGCTAGGGCTGGGGCTGGATAAGTGTCTGCCCCGTCCGAAGCATATGTCGGATGTCTGGTAACTAGTCTCTATAATCGGATATTCATGACCTGGTCATAATTTCACGATTGGATGCGCATCACTTAAGAGCACTAATACCGTATCCTACGTGACATCATCTCCAATATGACTGAAGTGATACTTCCGTCTCGACATCACACCCAATACACTACGACTCTCTGATAAACCCAGAAGTGGTGTACGCAGAACCGGTTAAAGCCCTGTACCACCAAGACCAAAGTCTACCGATTATCGTAAGTATTAGCGATGCAAGTCTCAGGTTAAGACTATACACACCTACCTTGATTTCGGCCTCCCATAGACACATAGTCATAATACCAATGGGATTCCGAGGGGTCTATCCAGAGCGAAGCTGTTTCCCGTACCATCGGTGAAACACGAACTCCTATCGCACTTGTATAAGTATCCAACACTTATATATACGAGAACTATGCCGTTGTGCCCTCACAACGCACACAAGTGCAATACTAGCCTATTCCGCATTATCGATGTCCAGTCTCGATAATACTCCGGCTAGGGATATTTAATGATTAATCCTTCGGGGACTGATACTGTCTCATATCATTCTCAGTCCAGGAACTAATCACAGGGACCTCTCTTCATTTATATATCTATGGTGATCTAATCACAAATGATGAGAGTGCAATTTCCTTGTCGCATAGTTAATTTGCTACAACAACACAATGTTCTGTGCAAATAGTGACGCTATGGGTCATTTTGTCCAATAATTTGCTCACTGATAAAGGGAAAACAACCTTAGTGCGAAGGGATAAGAGAGATGCTCAAGGAGAAATTCCAACCCCACCACCCCCAAATTAATAAAACCGTTAATGTCATTTCAGGAGGATCAGGAATTAGTGGAACAACATATTCGGTAGCTAAACGACATTCAAGGGCTCTTGCAAATAATGCTCACATACCTCGATGTTTGTAGAGAAAGTCTACACGGATTTGATAATGGAGTTTCCAGACGACAGGGATTCACACAATTTAAATCCACACCATGACGCTTTGGTCATTTCTTTACAGGTGGCAAACTTTATGATCAAACGAGTGCTGGTCGACACGGGCTCCTTAGCTAATATTATTTTCGCTAGTGCCCTTGTAAACATGGAGGCGGAGTTGGATAAAATAAATCGGTGGACGACAGTACTGATCGGGTTTAGCGGAGAGTAGAAATTCACTATGGGGGAAATATCACTCCTAGTCTACGTAGCTGGAGTCAACAGAATGACCACATTTCTGGTCTTAGACAGCCCTTCAGCCTACAATCTAATCATGGGCAGACCTTGGATTCACGACATGAGGGCGGTTTCATCTACTTATCATAAAATAATAAAATTCCCTACCAAGTGGGGGGTTCAAGAAATTAAAGGTGATAGAATAGCTTCAAGAAGCTATTTCCAAACGAATTTGAAGGCTAAAGTTGAGTCAGCATCGCAATTACAGACTGGACCTCCTGCTCCGGAGCCGACTATACCAAATATAGAGAAGCTCGACGAGGTCCAGTTTCACCCTCAGTTTTCAGATCACAATGCATTAATTGGAGCTGACTTAGATCCCAAACTAAGAGCCGACCTAGTTGAATTCTTGAAGAGGCGACACGACAGTTTTGCATGGTCTCACAAAGATATGATTGGAATCGATCCGGAGCTCATAACTCATGAATTGCATGTGGATACAGACCACACCTCAGTTAGATAAAAAAGAAGAAAGTTCACCCCTGAAAGAAACTGGATCATTGATGAAGAGATTCATAAGTTATTGCAGAAAGGAGCAGTTAAAGAAGTACAATTTTCGGAGTGGCTTGCGAATGTTGTAGTTGTGAAGAAAAAGAATGGAAAGTGGAGAGTCTGCATCGACTTTATGGATTTGAACAAAGCCTGTCCAAAGGACTCGTTCCCGCTGCCACATATTGATTCTATGGTCGACGCAACGGCAGTGCAATGAGGTATTAAAACAGACTGTCAAAAGTATTAAAACATTACGGTCGGATCGTGGTGGATAATACTTAAGCAATAAGGTTCAAAATTACTTAAAAGAATATGGTATTCTTTCACAGTGGACTCCTCCCAGAATACCTCAATTGAATGGTGTGTCCGAACGGAGAAATCGAACCTTGTGGGACATGGTAAGGTCAATGATGAGTCACACTAAGCTATGAATTTCCTTCTGGGGTTATACATTAAACAGTGTAATACTTATTTTGAATAAGGTTCTGTAAAAATCTATTGGACAAACTCCATATGAAATATGGACAGGAAAGAAACTGAGTTTCTTATTCTTGAAGATTTGGGGATGCTGGGCATATGTTAAACGTTTGGATGGTACCAAACTAGAACCAAATCAGATAAGTGCCTATTTGTAGGTTATCCTAGGGAAACCAAAGGATATTACTTCTACAACCTACCAGAGAATAAACTATTTGTTGCTCTTCATGAAGTTTTCCTCGAAAAGGAATTCATAAATACAGTGATAAGTAGGTGGAAAGTGGAACTCAATGAAAATCGAAGTGATACTGTTCCTGGCACCGACCCCCTCTCGGAACACGAACAGTCTATCAGAGATGAGACTGCTCCATAATATTCTAATAAACAAGAACCCATGGGTTAGAGAGAGTCAGAAAATAACTTGAGAGGTATGGATTTCTGATCTCACCTCATGTAGACATTAATCTTAATGAGGATGATGAACCGACTATATATGAGGAAGCGATATAAGGTATCGACTCCGCTTTATGCAAGAAGCCATAAGTCCAAAATGGATTCCATGTATACCAACCAAGTTTGGACACTGGTTGATGCACTAGAAGACATTAAGCCTATTGGTTGTAAATGGGTCGTCAAAAGGAAGACAAACATAGATGGCAATTTACAAACGTACAAAGCTAGGCTTGTAGCTAAAGGTTATCATCAACGACATGGTGTCGATTACGAAGAAATGTTTTCACCTGTTGCCATGATTAAATCCATTCAGATAATATTTGCTATTGCTGCATATTTCCATTATGATATATGGCAAATGGATGTCAAAACCATTTTCCTCAACGGAAACCTTTTGGAGGATGTTTATATGCAACAACTTGACGGTTTTATCGTACCAAGACATGCAAATAAGGTTTGCAAGTTAAACCGATCCATTTATGGATTAAAGCAAACATCGCGTTCTTGGAACCAACGTTTTGATGAGATCATAAAAGAACATGATTTCATTCAAAATGAAGATGATTCTTATGGCAATGACATTCATTGTCTTATATGTTGATGATGTATTGCTTATTGGCAATGACATTCCCATGCTACAATCGGTGAAAGCTTGGCTTTCATTAAAATTCTGAATGAAAGACTTGGAATAGGCAGCCTTTATTATAGGAATAAGGATCTACCAGATAGATCTAGAAAGCTGTTTGGACTCTCCAAGAGCTCGTATATTGATAAAGTGTTGAAGAGATTCAACATAGATTAGTCCAAGAGGGGGCTGCTTCTGGTGTCATATGGCGTCTTTCTATCTAAGGATATGTGTCCTAAAACACAAGATGAGAGAGATGCAATGAATCACATCCCGTATGCTTCCGTAGTCGGATCTATCATGTACTCCATGATATGTACGCGACCTGATGTTTCATATGCTTTGAGCATGTGCAGTCGCTATCAGGCTGATCCAAGTGATGGTCACTGGATTAATGTAAAGAACATCCTTAAGTATCTTAGATGAACTAAGAATGCCTTCTTAGTCTATGGGGAATGAAAACTTGAGGTAACTGGGTATGCCGATGTAAGTTTCCAAACCGATAAAGACGATTGTAAGTCGCAATCAAGGTACATATTTTGTTTGAACAACGGAGTAGTGAGCTGGAAATCTTCTAAGTAGAAAACTATTGTCGATTCAACAATAGAAGCGAAATATGTTATTGTAGCTGAGGTAGCAAAAGAAGTAGTTTGGATCCATAAATTCCTAATTGGATTATGAGTAGTTCCGTTAGCAGCTGAGCCCGTACATTTCTATTGTGACAATAATGAGGCTATAACACAGACTAAGGAACCATGGTCTCATCAACGGTCTAAGCATGTACTTCGATGGTTTCATCTGATTCGTGAGATCATACATCGTGGCGATATGAAGATAAAGAAGATCGCATCAGATGATAATATTGCAGATCCGCTGGCGAAAACTATTTCTCAGTAAAAGTTTGAGCGATATGTACATAGTTCAGGTGTTAGATACTTGAGTGATTGGCTATGAGCCAAATGGGATATTGTTGGAAAATTATGACCCATAGCATCACTATTTGTAAAGAACATTATGTTTTTATACAAATTAACTATTTGACAAAAGGATATTGCTATTTTATCATTATTGTAATTGGATTACTTGGATATATATAATGATAAAAGTCCATATGGTTAAATTAGATTCATAAAATATGAGACAGTATTAATCCATGAACGGTTTAATCATTAAATGCCCCTAGTCGTAGTATTATCGAGACTGGACATCGACAATGTGGAATAGACAAGTATTACACTTGTACGCGTTATGCAAGCTTAACGGTATAGTTCTCATATATTTAAGTATTGGATACTTATGTAAATGTAATAAGAGGTTCTGTTAGTCGTCAAACCGGGAACAGTTTCGCTCTGGATTGACCCCATCAGAGTCCCATTGGTATTATGATTATGTGTCTATGGGAATTTGAATCAGGATAGGTGTATGTGATCTTTAACCTGAGACTTACGTTGCTATTAATTGCGATAATCAGTTTACTTTGGTATTGGTTGTCTGGAGCTTTAACAGGTTCTGTGTGGGCCTATTTTGGATTTACTGAGAATCGCAGTGTTATGGATGTGATGTCAAGATGATAGTATCACTTTAGTCATATGGAAATGATGGTCACACAGGATACGGTACTAGTACTCTTAAATGTTGCAGCTATCGAGATAGTATGATTAGGTCATGACTATCCGACTAGAGAGACTAGTTATGCGGGATCTGAAATATGCTTCGTATGGGGCAGACATAACGCCAACCATAGGAATAACATATGACATCCGATACTGAATCGTATTACACATGACATTGTATTACTACGCCTGATACACATAATATTCCTCGACGGATATTTCTGGAGAATTGGGTAGGATGGTGCTTTACTAGAAGCCAACCATGTCTTGTAAATCGGTGAGAATGTGGTACCGGGTATGTAAGTGTTCGGATAGTCCGATGAATTTATTTACTGCCAACATATCCAAGAATCTCTTGGGTCGCTTCCCAAAGATTCACCAATGACATTTAACTCCAATAGAATTAATTTGGGATTAATTACGAGAGATAAAATTAATCTGGTATTAATTACGGCAAGAATTAATCTGGGATTAAATTCATATAGAAGAGAGAACATGATTAATTTAGAATTAATCGATAAAATAATATATGGATATATTAATTGAAATCGGATTTCAATACAAAATTAAAATTGAATTTTAATTCGGGCGAATGAATTAATTTGGAATTAATTCATAAGCGACTATCGTAATAATTTTGCTATGTATAATTATTTAATTGAATTAGATTTAATTATATCGCGACAGAAAATTCATTTATTCGGAATTAAACGAACCCCGACCCAAGTCTAGTTGTGTGTTGAGTAAGCCAACTTAATGTAAGCTAACAAATTAAAGCTTGGAGCTTCATCATTTCAAAGGAAATTTTTGAAATTTCTCAACATATCAATGTAAGTTTTTTCCGCAACTTTACTTGATAATTCACACACGAATCATGTGACACTAATGGTAAACTCATAGGAGTTTTCCGAAAATATAGTATTCATTTTGATTACGTAATTAGATTGTCTAATTCTATCAGAGTGTAGAGAATACATATGTATTAGTAAGGTTAGTGGGAGCGCACAAAATTCTACTAGTGTTATATCGTAACTACATTTTCATTATTAAGGTACTAATGATATGTTTGTCAGGTAAAAGATTTATCTAAGCCTTCTTTTTCCATGAATATAATGGGAGTAGTCTATATTATATTTGATACAAACTTTTATATCTGATATAAAATTAAGGTACTAGTGAGATACTTCTCTTTGTAGTGCATTAGATATGATCTTATAAGAGACACAACTTGACTATTTATGTGACATTTAGTATAATTGTTTGAAGATTAATATGTATTTTATGTATATAGTATTTATCTTTTGTAGAGGATGATTCCTCAGTTGAAGGAGAAATTAATTAGAATGTCTAATCAGTTTTATGCATCATAAGATGATAGCATAATGAATATTGTATTATGTATGATTATATATATATATATTATATATATATATATATATATATATATATATAATATATATAATATATATATATATTGTTGGACAGTTATGACCCGTAGTGTCACTAATTGTACAGATCATGGTGTTGTTGTACAAATTAACTATGTGACAAAGTAGATTGCGCTCTTATCATTTGTGATTAGATCACCTAGATGTATAAATGATAGGAGGTCCTTATGATTTGTTCCTGGATTGAGAATGATATGAGACAGTATCAATCCACGAAGGATAGATCATTAAATGTCCCTAGTCAGAGTATTATCGAGATTGGACATCGATAAATACGTAAAAGACTAGTATTACACTTGTGCGCGTTTGTGAGGGCACAACGACATAGTCTCATATATTTGGGTATAGGATACTCATGCAAGTGTAATAGGAGGTTGTGTTTTACCGATGGTATGGAAAATAGTTTCGCTCTGGATAGACCCCCTCGGAATTCCATTGGTAGTATGACTATGTGTCTATGGAAGTCCGAAATCAGGGTAGGTGTATTTGGTCTTAACCTGAGACTTGCACCGCTAATACTTGCGACAATCAATATGCTTTGGTTTTGGTCATCCAGGGCTTTGACAGGTTCTGTGTACGCCTCTGCTGGGTATATTGAGAATCTTAGTGTATTGGGTGTGATGTCAAGACGGAAGTGTCACTCCAGTCATATGGAGATGATGATCACGTAGGGATACAGAACTGGTTCTCTAAAAGGTTGCAACCATCGGGATAATATGACTTGGTCATGATTATCCGATTATAAAGAGACTAGTTTATCGTCATCCGATATATGCTTCGTATGGGGCAGACACTGAACCAGCCCCAGGCCTTGCATGTGATCATCTGATACTGGATCGAAATACGCAATACTACGTATACTAAGCCTGATATAGATCTTATATTCCTGTAAGGATATTTCTGGAGAATTGGGTAGGCATGGTGCTTTGCTAGAAGCCAACCTTGTCTTGTAAATCGGTAAAACGTCGTACTTGGTCATACGTGATCGGACAGTCCGACAACCGTATTTACTGCCAACATATCCGGGGATCTCATGGGTCGCTTCCCGAAGATTCACAGATGACGTATGACTCACACTTTATTAATTTGGGATTAATTAGATGAGAGAGAAAATTAATCTGGGATTAATTACGGAGATATTTTATCTGGGATAAAATATCATTTAAAGAGAGATAACGATTAATTTGGAATTAATCGGTAAATTAATATATTTGATTTATTAAACGAAATTGGATTTCGACGCGGAATTGAAATTAGATTTTAATTCGGGCGAACAAATTAATTTGGAATTAATTCGTTAGCGACGTGAATAGTAATTATGCTTGGCATGATTATTTAATTAAATTAGATTTAATTACGACATAACGGAAAATTCGTTAATTTGGAATTAACGAACCCGAGCCCGAGATTGTTTGCGAGCGCATTCGCATTTTGGATTCGAGTGCGGCACATAAGTCAAATCGAGCATCAAATCATTAGTCGCATCAAGCATCAAATCGCTAGTCAATTCAAGCGTCAAATCACTTGTCACTTTGAGTGATGTGACTTGACAACTTGAATGATGTGACTTGACAACTTGATAGATGTGACTTGATGGGAGTTATTGAAAAGCTTTTGAAAGCTTGAATGACATTTAATATATTAAATGTTTTTGGTATATGTTGAATTGATTTTAGAAATCAATTAACCATTACACATTTCCAACTCTCTTTCTCTCTTTCATCTCATCTCTCTCACGCCCATTTGGGCCATTTTTCTTCTGGTTTGCCGTGAGCCTAGGAAGAAAAGGGAAGCAAGTGTGATGGTTTTTGTGGCAAAAACAGCGAGAGCTAGCACTCCGAGAGACATGCGAAGGTGATAGGGAAACCCACCCGCGAGCTTGGAACCATTTCGTGAAGCTTGGAGCTTGACGAAGGACCAACAATGGCGGAATCTTGAGAGGGACTGCAGCTCACTGCCTGAGGTCCAGAAGGCAGATAATAAAATTTTATTGCCTCTCGCATCGCTCAACTGATCGATGTAAGTATTCCGTGACTTTCTCGATTGTATTCACATGTGTTTGTATGCTTTTGATTCGATCATTGGGACCGTAGAACTCCAACAATATATATATATATATATTTAATCTTAATTATTACGAGCTATTCTAATATGTTATTAACCATAATATAGTCTTGAGACATGTTTTGTAATGTCTTTGAGATATTAAAATAAGTTTCTAATTCATGAAGATTATAGTCTGCAACCATACGAGTCATTGAGATTGGATTTGAGTCTAATAATGACGGTAGATGGTCTACAACTTAAAAAGTCAGAAAAGATACAGTGGATCTATCATAGTTGATTATACTATATAAGTGGAATTAGTTGCAACTTATGAAATATAGACTTATGAAGTTGCAAAGTGACATTATATATAAAAAGTTTTGATGTTAATATTGTGCTGGTGATTGTCTATCGAGTATTGTAGATTAGATCCTTAAATACTTGAACAACTTAGTAGCTAAAGCAAAATATTATTATCGCATCATAGGACCGTTGATATAGAAGTTAAGTTCTACATAGAATAAGTGATGTCGATCAAGGGAGATATATGGGTTTAATTAAAAAAAACTCAAAATATAATAGCAGGCCTACTTTTTTATGCCTACCTCTTGAGTGCTAGGTGAGTTCTTGAGGGCCATATGTATATAATACACATTGAGATATGTATAAGATATCCTGGATTGACATTAGAGCAAGTGAGAGAAATTAATGAGGTTGGTGCTCTAAGCGCGAATCTGTATCATATTTATGACATATTCATGAATACGAATAGTTACTTTTTCCATAATATTATCTTTTAATGGTAGTACCTAATTTAGAGTCTTTGTTTTGACACCACAAGATGTCCAGGCTTTTAATACCTTTGTCATAAGTACATTAGTTGTTGATTCTTATCATGCCAAAATATTATTTGACCCTGGTGTTACAACAATGAAAATACCCTATACTCATTGCTTACTATCATTATAGGGCTTAATCGCCATGTCGGAGGGAATGAGCTCTTCGGGCCGGACACCCAACCTCATAATTATATTTAATGGGAAAACATTAATGGAAGACCTATCATCGACCATTACACACAAGTTCTTTTGAGAACTCCTTTTCTAAAAAAGTGATAGTTGGCTTCTTCTTCTAAAGAATAGATCTGATGACGGTTGTGGGATTCGTTCTTGTGGGTACCATAATCTTTTCAATGTCCTCAACTATAGACCTCATGTGTTCTTGAGAGGAACACATAGCCCCCATATATTAATATGTGCTCGAGTCTTCTTCAATTGTTGGAGCACTGCGTTATCTTCTTCTTCTTTTCCTCAATTCTTTCTTTTCTCTTTTCCCTTCCCTCCATATACTTCTCAATTTGCCTTCTCAGTAGTGTTGTTATAGAATTGTCCATTTCTGGTCATTCTTTTAATTTATTCTTTATCACTACTCGAGAAATATTCCCAAAAGTCATCAAATTCTCCAGCATCATTATCAATACTATCCTATACTCCCATGACATGGGCCTATGGGTTAAATGATTGTAAGATATACTCTTCGGGTAGGCTATAGTTAATCATATATGTGGATGGTGATACGACGTGGTGATTTGGTAGAGGTTTTCCGGTGTATTGGATTTCTTTATTTTTTAGGTCAAAACTTTTATGAGTGTCTATTAGGTCCTGGGTTTCATGTCTGAATCAGACACGGTTGTCGGTATCATGCCATTTGTTGGTGGAAGTTTCAGTATTGATCTAGGTTGATATGGAAATTGATGTGGTTTGGTAGCGGTTTTGGTTTTAAACGTGTTAGTAGGCCATGCCTCTTTAGTTTCTCAAGTAGCTTTGACAAGTGGCTACTAAGGTTGGAAAATTTCCTATTCCGCGGTAATTTTATCTGGATTGGCTTTGGTGTCAGAAGGCGCTCTCGAAGTTTTCTTAATGCCATAGAACTTTCTATTTTCTTCTTCATCCTCTTCTATATCTGTAAAAATTTCCTTTAATTGTCGAAAATCAGAGATCATAGAATTTATCCTTATTAGCTTGTTACAAATCGAAGGTTTGGTACCTTTGATAATCATCTTGATTTTGTCATTTTCTGAAAGATGTGACTTCATCTTCAAAAGCTGACTTATGTAGTGGTCAACATACTCTTTAAAGCTTTTTTCTTGCTTTAGCTCAGTTTTCTTCAAGTCACGGAGTGATACGTCAATCTCCATATCCATGACATATTGATTCAGAAAAGCCTCGACCAAAACTCTCCATCATTCTTTATTTTCTTCTCAAGGTCTTGATACCACATCACGGGCGCGCTCCCTCTAATGATATCCTTGAAATCTTCTGTACTTGACTTTGGGATAGTTCAGATGCACTCATCAAAACATATATTGACATAGATACACATTTAGGTCCCCGTTCTTATTGAAATTTACCATTTCGAGCATTTTAAATTGAGGGGCATTTGTTCCTTGAAGGCCATGGCATTATAGTCTAATAAATCCTCATAGGTCTTTTGGGTCGCCGCCTCTATATAATCTTTTAGCTTTTGTAGTTCAGGGTCGGTCTCCCTCTTGGCCATTCTTCTTATAGCATAAGCCATATCTTCATCATGTAGGACATGAACTTCCTCTCTCTAATCTCAGGCTCCTCACTTTTCATTTTACTAAACTCTATCCCTATCGCTTGAGGTGTTGGTTGAATTTCCGTCAAGTTGGAAGGACATTGACATAATTTGCAGCTACTCTACCATTTTATTCATAATGGTTTCCAACTAATCTACACAGGAAGCATCATTGTTGGTCATTTCTGCATCGTTTGTCATTGTCTTCTTGACTAGTATTTCGTTCTCCCATACCCAATGCTAAACTATGATGCCTTTATTCACAAAATTTAGTATGATCCATGTGATGCATGAGATATATGGAATGCAAGGTTTGTTCACATGACATCATACATCATTCTAACCTTATCTCTTTTCAACACGTGGTAAGTCCAATATCATTCATAGGTTTGGCTTGGCTCTTGCACCAACGAGAGACATGAGCTCATTCTCTCTTATGCTAAAAGGTGAACTCTCGGTTCTTTTCCATCATTAGAGGAAGAAGGCCGCCCATATACAATGTGACTAAGCCTAATATTGGAATCGTGCTATTTTTATAAAGCGATGATTTGGACCCTTGGTAATAATGGTTTTTTTGGACTGGGCTTGAAAAACATTTAAGTATGCTTAAATGGGCCCAAAAAAATGCGTGCCATTTTCTTGAATGAAAGCCAAGTATGAGCATTGGACTCATGCTTTTGACACCCTTGGGATCATAATTAACCGCTCGAAGTCTAATGGATTGGCATATAATATGAACGATTCAAAGCACTCAGCCCAATTATCATGAGACGCGAACTTGTCCAAGTTGAAAAAGCTCAACAAGTTTTTCACTTCATGGTAAGAAGGCTAAGTTATCTCAAATGGTTAGGGCCCATACAGAAGCATTAGGTAGGCTCATTTCTATGGAAAAATGACTATGGGCTTCCATATGGGCTTAATAGGGTAAAATTTAGGCTTTCATTGGTGAAATATTGTCCAAAAATAGATCTCTCGAATGACCAAGTGGATGCACCTTTTTTATACATCAATGGTATATACCAACGATTGACGGGTATCATCACGGAGAGATCCACCATCTTGATTGAATGTGATTTCTCGATATGCAACACCATCAGGTTCAAAGAAGGTATACAAAGAATAAAGAAATGGCTAACCTCAATCTTACAATGGATTCTACAAGATATTTTTCTAGGCTAATTCTCTATCTTAAGTGTAGTCGCTATCTATAGAAGCGAAGTAGGATTTCCCAATATGTCATGACATCAGCGACCATGACGAGTACAATTAACCCACATGGGACTAATCGGAGATTAAAGGAGTTACCTTCCAGTATAAGACATTGGGAATGATTTAAGGCCGCACTACACCCCTCACAAGGTCGACCTTAAATCCGTTTGGGTTCAAAATGGTCTCTTAGTTATACTAGTATAATATCGTGATTCGAAAGTGGTATCATCATGCTTATAATGCAAATATCATGCAAAATAGTTTAAAGCACACATGAACGCAAACATAAAAATAAAAAATAGTAATCAAAGGTTGATGAATCCATATGAACTGATTAAAGTTGGTCAGATAATTAATAAATTACTCGAAACATGCCAAATAACACGAAAAAAGTAAAAAGGCATGCCTAAGAACACATAAAATAAACAACCATTCCTCAGTATGTGGAGTTGTGGCCTAAGTACAGACCATACTACTATCCATTTAGATTCAGATATGGAATTTATGTCTTGTTTCCATCATATATACCACATGATAGAATGTTGTCAGATGTAACCTATGTACGGCTAGAGTTAATATATGACTTGTGTATGTTCGGTCGGACATTCAATATGTTTGACCGGAAGTACTATGTCAAACCAGTAAATGCGAAATTAAGTAATAAGGGCCCCCAAGTCTTACCTTAGGTGTATCTCAGCTCCAAGAACATGTTTGACATACTTTATTTATCGGAGAGAGATTCAAGAGGTTTTTGGGATTTTGTTTGGCTATTTAGTACGTGTGTTTCACAATTTTTTCGCATAGGATTGGATAAAAAGCTTCAGAATTTGGATCTCCCAGAAGTCCCTTATTTTTGTAAAGGTCCTATCTTTTATAGTGATGGTTTCTTAGTTTTGGAAGGAAACAATCTCTTTTAATAATGGAAGTTAATAATTATGGAATGTGGTAATAAAGAAAAGATAATTGGGGAAAACATTAAACAAAAGAATATGGGTTTACGGAAGTTCGTTAAAAAGTAAAGAGATTGAGTCCTTCTGCAAAACTAGAAATGTGACGTATATCCGACCTGAAGTGGAGGTGTATCCGGTCGGAGGTGATGTTTATGTCCGACCGAACTTAGAGTTTATATCTGTCTGGATCTAGATGGTTTCTATCCATCATTTAAACCTTACAATATTCCTTAACTCTCATATAGTGCCCCTATATGAAACTCATCATCGGGTCATTAAAAAATGCAATGCCCACACAAATAAAAAAAAGAATAAAAAAGAGGAAAAAAATATGTGGTAGCTAATGTGTCAAAAACCTGAAAGGGTGGCTCAGGTAAAAATTGAGCAGCCCACTAGGTTGAAAAATCGTAGGGACAACCTAGGTAAAATTTAAGTCATACCTGCAAGAGTTAAAGGACTTCCTAAGAACCGATAGGATGAATTATGTCTAATTTTGTCAAAACCATGAAATATCTCACCCAAGATGACAGGCGTAGGGTCGTAGCCGCACCAGATACCCCAAATGATATAGAGCAGCCAGTAATTGTTGGAATGTATGCCCTAGAGCTACATGTGATGTAAACGGTTTCTTGTGTTTTTAAATAAAACGATGCATTATTCATTTATCAAATTGTTTGTTTAATTTTCGCATATTATAAATCTTCTTAAATACCCTAGATTACTTATGTACCTTCAGACTTAGTGTATGAGTGTCATATACAAGAGGTATTAAGTCTGAAGTTAGTAATCTTAAATAGTCCATAGAGAGCAAACAAAACGGGTACTTTGTTTGTGGTTTATCTATAGCTGCGGTCCATTCTATATTTGTATGGCGATCTTGATCCGAATCGTCCATGTAGAGTCATGAGAATGGAGGCACCTTGTATGATGCGATCATTTAGGACTGAACCTAGATAGAAATGACATTCTTATAATATCCGTTTAGCAAAGAAAGTCATTTCAATCTACTTGATGGTCATATATGGATTGATCTTATTCCTGAGTGTACTACGAACTCCTGCATGGTAGGCTGTGTCCTTTGATTTACAAAGGTGAGGTTGGTGTAGCAGTCCCGACCAATAACTACGTACTTTGGGGGCACAGTTTGTTTTGTAGCTGGGAACGTTTTACATAGACATGGATTTCACTCCTTCTTGCGAGAAGTAGATGAGTATCTTTCTCAAGGGTTGATTCGGTACTTGAACGATTTGAGCACTCAACTCTTTCTATTACGAATAGAAAGATTAATATTCATGATAGTTATGAATAAATCATTCATTAGAGAATAAATGGTACTTAAGGTAAAAATAATTAGAGGGGTATAACAGACATTATGACCCGGCTCTAATTACGAGATACTCGTGAAGGGTAAATTCATATGTAATGACTATATCGGTGGACACCAACTTGGTTCGGCTTAATATTCCATCTGCGGCAACGAGAGTGCAACTTCGGGTTTTTAGTGGAATAACTCGGAGTTAATAATTCAGAATATTTAATTAAGAGCTTAATTAATATTTCGAGATTATTGGAGCTCGGAACCGTAGGTCCATTTGGTCCCCGTGCTAGCTCGTTCACTATAGCGGATTTAATATAATTGGATAGTCCAATTATATACTTACAAAAGAATAAATATTATTGATATGATTAATAATATTAATTAAGTCACACTTGGAACAATATATTAAATGTTAATATATGACTAATATAATAAAAGATTATATGATAATTATTTATTATTAACAATTAAATTATATATATGATATAATTTAATGAAGGCTAAAGTTTTAATTTCTAAATTAAAAGGTTTTGGAAACCCTTGACATTATTTTGGAAGTTACACCTTTTTAATTGCATGTAATATATTCAATTTTGTAACATATATTTTCTTTATGGAAAGTTAATACAATTGTTACAAAATTAATGAAAATAATTGTGCCATTGCCGATTTTGTCAAGAAATTAAAGGGAAGTTTTGATGGCTTTGGAAGTTATCAAAATTTGAAAAGGTAAATTACATAAGTAATATTTGTAATTGATTTAATCATTCAATACTTGATTGATGTTACAAAAAATTAAAATTGATTTCCTACCTTGGCCGATTATTGCACTAATGAGAGGCTAATGATTTGTTTGTTTTTGGAAACAATAAACCCTAGGTATAAAAAAAAGATTTGATTTTCTTCTCTCCTATTCTTGCAACCCTAGGCAACTTCTTCTTCTTCTTTATTCTCTCAAAAGTTGAGAAACTCCATTGAAGAACAAGAAGAAGAAAACAAAATAAAAATCAAGTGTGTTTGATATCTCTAAATCGTTTAGGGATTCGTTTTGTGAGTGTAGCCCACACTATTTTCCATTGGTAACGAGATATAGCTCGAAAGACTTTGTGGCGACGAACAAATCATCTTCTTCCTCCATCTTATAGGTCACGGCAGTGAGCTCAATTTTTTCCTCATTGCCGCACCTTACTTGTTTAATTCGGGACTCGTTTTATTTCATTTTAATTCGGGATTTTGGGAAACACTTTAGGGACTTTTTGGCGCTGAGTTGGGACTGTTTTTGAGTGATAAAATCAGACCTTAACCATTGCAACAATTCACGCAAATAGTGGACTGTTTTGTGTGCAGTTCGGTTGTGTAACGAGTGCAAAACAGTCTATTAATTCACTACAGTTCGGGGGGCTGTTCGGGGACTGTTTCGGGGGCATTCCAGGGCTGAAATCTTATCCAAAACAGAAGAAAAATTTCAGTATACCCACTGGTTACATTCGGCCAAAGGAAGGGCAAAGTAGAAAAATTTTTCAAGTTCGATCCATGAGCCTAATCGTTTCCGCTGCGCGAGGAAAGCGTTTCCTACAGTAATAACCTCTCCCACCATCATTACTCGCCAAGAAATATTGATCCAGAATAGCAACAAACTCCTTAGGCAAATGACATATCTCGTGACCATGGAAACAAAAGGCGTGATTTTCAGTATCCCAAAAAGTTGAAGCTGCCTTCAAAAAATATAGTTTATCTTGATTCGATAAAGTTAATGTAGTGCAGAAAGCTGGGTCAAATCTGAAGGGTGACCAATTAGTAATCCTGCAGATCAGTGCTTTAATAAGGTCTTGTAGGACACGTGTCATTGGGACGGACATACAAGTTAAACATCAATTGGATATTCAGTATGTCCAGCTAAAGATACGTAATATTCGATCGAATTTGTTTCAAAATGTCGAACGTTATCAGTAGCTGGTTTATCTAAACAATGACACCAGGAGATTCATGAGTCTCTGAAATAAAGGAGAGAAAATGGGAAGAACTTTTGTAGTCAAAATAAAGAAGATGCCTACATATATAGGTTGGAAGAAAACCATATAAGAATTAAATTCCTAACAATGAGAGGAACCCTACTGTCATTGGGATGTTGTGAGAAGTCCGGCCAGACTTTCATTCAATGGCTAGCTAAACATATTCAAGAAATCTTGCCATCTCCACCTATATACGACCGAATATGAGCTAAAGAGTGGAAATCAATTTTGCACTTTTGAGATGCATTGTAGAAAATGATGTTGAATAAAAGAATGAATGAAAAAGTATTTTCATTACACAATAAAGTCCATACAAAATGATTTTTTTTGAAACAAAACAAAGTAAATGACAGAACAGATCCATTATTCCATAGATTCTCCATTGTCAGTTGCCTCATTCTCGGACTCATCATCCTCATGTTTGGGCTTGAGCTTCCATGGCACATCTAAAGAATATAGCCATTTGGTGCAAATCTCCCATCTTTTAGAAACAGTCTGCGCATGGGAAGAATGTTGGCTCGATATATCATACTATTGCTACTGCTCCCTAATCTGCCTCTCCATCACCTCAACACAATGCTATAATTAGAAACATAGAAAGGATTTAGGATATCGGGCATATATACATACATGCATATATGCTAACGTTTATTTATAGGTACCCGATAGAATAAGCTCTACTGTATTAGCTCGACCTTTACCGCTTGCGCCACAGATGAAAATGAAAATGAAATTATTCTGCGAAGTCGATGGGGACCTGTAGCATAAGATCAAACAGTATGCAAGATATGGAAAATGAAAATGAACAATTGGGAATGCTTACATGAGTGGCATCGACTGCATCTATATTAGAGAAAAAAGATCGAACCTCAAGCATTCTAGCATTATCACAGGTCATGTAAGTCAGGTTCTGCTAAACACCCACCAAATAGGGGATAACACCAGAAGGAGTAGTGGATGTCGAGGTAGGTGCATCATCTGGAGACAGACCCAATGGAGAAGATGGAGCCTTGCGCTGAACATATCAAGATGGTGATGGCTTACCTTCTTTTTCATCTCCATTAGAAGGCATGTGAACATGATGAGTTCCATGACCCAGCCAACAAGCCTGCAACAAGATCTATATCAATAAGAGGTGTCAAGTTAAAAAGGAAAAAAAAAGAAAACATGAAAAGGCAACAGTCCATACTTGAGTGGTAGTGAACCAAGAAGAATAGTGCGGGCCCATCGTCTATAATTACCCTCGACAAGAAAGTCAGTAGCTAGGAGACCGTGTAGAACTACCGATAAGTCCTCCCCCTCCAAGTAAAGCCTAAATAACGTAGAACGAGGTAGAAAGGCTGGACTCCTATAGGCTTGGGGGCTCAAATGCCAAAAGTAAACCTGCTAGCCTAAATACTAGAGCAGCTGGTCTATACCTAGAAGAAGTAAGTGAAGCCTATTCTTTTCAAAGATGGAATGTATGGACTCTAGTAGATCGTCAAAGGGAGTCCCCCACAAAGCTCTGTCGAGCTAAAAAAAATAAAAGATAAGTCAATTTAAATGATTAAAATAGACAGAGTTAGAAAGGCGAGTAGAAGAAAGCTTACCATCTCCCAGTTGAGCTCATTCAGGTGAGCCCGGTGCACGACTTCGTCATTAGATTTGGGTGATCCCACGGTTGATTCGCCCCATAAAAAACTGAGGAAATTTGACCTCCTCTCTAGAGATAAGAAACGACTGGGCTAACACACTAAACTCTTACGCCTAGGCCTATGACAAGAAAAACAAGATCCAAGATTAGTCATCAACCCAAATTGGTCAAAAAAGAGTTAAAGTGGCAGTACATACCTATACTAGAAAACCGTAGCCTTGGACATACGGGGCACCACGAAAACAATGATCTAAACCTCGATAGATAGCCGCTAGGGAAAAGGAACCACAGCCCTACTCCTACACAGTATCAAGGTCGTGGAGTGGATGAAGAAGGTGCAAGTCTACAGAAATGACTGCATCAGTAAAAAGAGTACATCCAAAGATATAAAGGAGAAATGATTGCACCAATTGATCGATTCTGACATCATGGGTTGGAGTTTGTCCTGCCAATGGCTTCGCAATTCACCATACGAAACCACAGCCGAACAAAATCTCGAGACAACTCTTAGTGGAAGCTGGATATAGCTAGCCTGAACAGTGGGAGTGTACAGGCTATAATCAACCTCAAACAGGAGGCCTTCACACATGATGTTGGTCAAGTAAGCAAAATATATGGTGGTAATGGTTATTTCACCAACCAAAAGGTGGAAAGTATGGGCGGTGTCCATCCATCTATCCGTTAAATCTTGCAACCTTCTCTTGTCATGTTTCATTGGACGAGCAAGAATAGGAAGGATAAAAGGCTCAAACCTTGTTGCGGTAATTTGAGCCTTCCTGATGGGGGAGAAATCATTGTATCATTTTCTCACGCTAGCGAGGCTGCTGTCAGCCTTTAGGCGTGATGCATCTAGCTGTAAAAAGGGAGAGATATGGTCACTAAAGAAATAAAGATATAAATTGTAAAACATAGGAAAGTGTCTTGACATATCCAGCTAGACCAAAAAATAACATTGGCCAGACATTAATAGATGTTCAGCCGGACATGCCACATTGAAGACATACTTCACAGAAAGTCCGACATGATATATAACATAACAACAAATCCACATATGCACGAACTAATAAAAGGGAAATAGAACTTACCAGATCAATGAAAGATCATGCATGGTTAGGAGCTGGAAGTCTAAGGAATGACATTTTGGAAGAATATAAGAATGGAAATCGCCGGAGGTTGTTTTGGGATGAAAAGATTTCTATAGCCCTTATAAAAGAATTTATAAACACGAAGAATGGGGATGAGAAGAATCTGATATTTATATACTCGAACGATGTCCAATTGGCCATGAAGAAAAGATATATGGCTGGACATATAATGATATCCGGCTGGATAAGATTTTGGAGAACGAGAAATAAGTTTTGCAAGAACGAAGTATCTGTTGATTTAGAAAAGGTCGAAGCACCTCATCCAATCGAAGCATCGAGGGCCCGGCCATCAATTTTCATCTCAACAGAGGTCGAAACACCTCAACTAATCAAATTATTAAGGGCCTGAGTTCCCATTCTCATCGCAATAGAAGTCGACGAACCTCAATCGATCAAAGAATCGAGTGCTCAAAAGCATTTTTTTCATCACAATATAGGTCGAAGCACCCCAACCGATTGAAGTATCAAAGGCTCGAGTGTCTATTCTCATCAAAATAGAGGTCAAAATACCTCAATCGATCGAAGCATTAGTGTCATGAGTGCCATTTCATTAGAGCAAAGGTCAATGAACCTCAATCGATGAAAGCATCGAGGGCCCGAGTTCCCATTCTCATCACAGAAAAGGTCGAAGAACCTCAACCGATCGAAGCATCGAAGGCCTGAACACCTATCGTCATAAACCAATACTAACATCTATCAGCACAAAACTAGGTAAGTCTGGCAGATACTATATGAGCCAAGTAAGTAAAATGGATACATAACTTTGATAGAGTTGTCATTATCACGTACTGTAGAATCCAACTAAAGTGGGGGCGATTATAGACATTGCATTTTTATAGCCCGATGATAAGTCTCTAATGAGGACACACCTAAAGAATTTAAGGAAGTCGTAAGGTTTAATGCTCAAAAGGAAGAAACCTCAAAAAACACAAAGCTAGAGTTCTAGCTGAACATCACCTATATCCGGTATGGTATATACTATCATATTTGGCCGGATTTCCTTAAAGTCTGACCGGATATCTATCACGTTTCCAATTTTACAGAAGGATTCGATCACATTCCTTTAAACCAAATTCCTTGAAAATAACTTGTTTTTTTAATCAGTTTCTAAAACTTAAATTTCGCATTCAAAACCCGTTGTTTTACTGACACCGCATATCCTACAGAGCATCTTATATTTCAATTCGAACATGGATCTATCATACAGAAAATCTGGTCATATGATGGCTATAGTCGACCTTTGATTTCTAGTGATATATATGATGGAATCTCGGACGTAGATTCCATAGTCGAATCCAAATGGATGGTAGTATGGTTTTCACTTGGGATACAACTCCATTTATCACCCTGAAACAGATGCATCTAGTTTTATTTCTTTTTTCACTATTATTCTATTTAATATGTGATTTCTATGGAATTTACTATTAATATTAATAATGTCTGATTGTCTACTTTGGTTATTGCCTCATTATTCTGATGTTGAATTCGAAAACTCCTACCAGACCTCCATCAAGTTCGGTCGGACATGCTTTAAAACTCGGACATTCAAGTAATCAAATTCGGCTAGGACTTCGGGACTTCAGACTAGGGAAACATGCCTATGAATCAATTACGTTTTATCTTTTAGCTGCTACAAGATATGTATTTCCTTTTATTAAGATATTATTTATCATTGGTGTGGTTTTATGCGATGTAAATTATTCGTGTGTGATTTATAAATTATAAGATATATAAATACTCTTTTGAGTATAGATATTATACTAGCATAAAAGACGATTTTGACCCAAATAGGTGTAAGGTCGGACTTTGTGAGGGGTGTAATGAGGCCTTAAATCATTCCCAGTGTCTTATGCTCAGGGTGACTCATTTATTCTCTGATTAGTCCCCCGCGGGCTAATTCGTACTCTCTACGAGCCGCGAGCTCAATAGTGTCATGGTTGTCGATGCATAGGCATAGCGGCCCTACTTTGCTCCTACAACTTGGCTGATCCATTTACAAAGACCTTAATGGCTAAAGTATTTGAAGGTCACCTAGAGGGTCTAGGATTACGTGACATGTCCATTTACTCTAGTGCAAGTGGGAGATTATTAGGATATATTCCATATAACTTCTTGTAATATGTAAACAGAATTATTTGTTTAAAAAAAGATGCATTATTCAGTTATTAAATTATTTTGAGGTAAATCATTTATTATAAATTTTCTTGTATATCTTTGATTATTTATGTGTATTTAGACTTAATGTATGAGTGTCATATACAAAAGGATTTAAGTCTGAAATTAGTAATCTAAAAGAGTCCATAAAAAACAAACAAGTAAGTACTTTGTTTGTGGTTTACCTATAGTTGTGTTTTATTTATAAATACATGACGACCTTGATCTGGGATCGTTCATACGGTGACATGAGAATAGAGACACCTTATATGATGTGATCATATAGGATTAAACCTAGACATAAATGAATTTTTTATAATATCCGTTAAATAAAAAAAAATTCATTTCAGTCTACCAAATGGTCATATATGGATTGGTATGAATTTTGAGTGTACTACAAACTCATGTATGATAGGCTATGTCCTTTGATTTACAAAGGTGAGGTTGGTGAAGAAATCTAGAAAAATAGCTATTGTAGACATTGAATTTTTTGATATAGCTCGATGATGAGTCTAATATGGGGGCTCTTTCTCAATGCTTGGAAAATTGAATTTAACAAAAAGCCAGTCGGACATCACTTATATCCGACCTATCATCTCTCCTGTCGGAATACTCAATTTCCAACCGGACATTATACAACTATCATTGTATAAGTAGATTGTCACTTAAAGAAGTTACGATATCTGATTATATATGGACAAACATAAAATATAATTCAAAATACATGTGCAATTGAATATGTATCGAGCTGTCATCAAATGTGCAGATCTTTCGTTACTAGAGTCATTAGCATCATAATTACTTAGTATGTCCGGCTAGATATATACCTTAAGATGTTCCTCCTGCCAGATGTGTATCGAAGTGAAACTAACGACGAACATGAGAGAGGGATGCATTTTGTTTCCTCATTTCCATTTCGAGGCCCTTCTCTTCCGCTAAAAAAAATGAGATTTTCTCTCTTATAAGGTGACCTGAAAATTTTACTAGAAAACACCCACATTCTGCGACATTGAAAATCTGTGTATAGAGAAAGAAAAATCGTAAGAAATTCTTGGAGTTCCCCCATTTGAGCAAGCATCCAAGCATCAACCTATATATTCAGAGACTTACTCTTGAGCCAAACTACACGAAAGGGTACAACCTATGGGCATCTTTATCTTTATTATTGTATTTTAGTTTTTCCCTTATATACAATATATCCGACCGGCGCTAACTCAGATCCATCCGGACATGTGCAAATCCGACCAGACTTACACTAAATCCTTACTTAGAAGAAGTTAGGTCGAAAAGTTATATTTCGGTCAATCTGTTTTATGTTATGTCACTACTATTGTTAAACTGTTTTAATTATCACTGTAGCACTATTTTTTCATGCTTAACTACTTCACCTTTTTAGTTATTAAACTGCATGTGCTTATTTCACTATTTAGGTTAGTATTAATATGCATATTCTCATTTTATATTTGTTACCATTGTTACTATAGATAATATCGTTATAGTGTATTTATTTGTCATTTCAATATTATTATAACTGTTTATAGCTTTCACTGCATCTGTTATTATTAGCATGTGTTGTTGGTTTATGCGGCATGTCTGGCCGGATATTTATGTCATGATGTGATGTCCTGCCTACTATGGACATATCCGGCCAAGCCACTCCAAGGCCAAGCCTCGAAATGCATGCTTCATTTTCCTAAATCATTATTTTGGCTATTATTGCAACAATTTCCATACTTCCATGATTTATTTATGTATCGTATTTTACTATTCGTGTTTGCACCATGTATGTTTTAAAAACTGATATTGCGTGTAAAATTACATATAAGATGTTGGTATTTATTCCTTATAGTATTTATGGAGAGATTGAAATGATGACAGGCCAAAGATTTGAAGTGATAACTGGCTATCTGGTATGCAAACCGCATTGGGCCTAAAAATATTTAGTTAGGATCCAAAAGTGCCAAACATGAGTCTGATAACTCTACTGGCTTTCATCCAGAAAGGGTACGCCTCACAGTTGCCCATTGGATATCTAAATATTTCTAAGCCCATCCCAACATAACCAAGATTATTAAGGGTCTAATTCATCATGTCTAGACAATAGCACGATCCCCATATTAGGTTTAGTCATTGTGTAAATGGTGTTAGGGTTGGTGCTCTGAGCGCCAATTTCTTAAGTATTTCCTTGTAAATACTCTTATAAATATTTTATTAGTGAATAAAATAAATTTTTTCTATAATATGAATTATTTTATTATATGGTGAAAACGTAAATGATCATAGAATGATTGGTTATTATACAGTTGCAAAAGTGTGCAAACTGACATTGAGTAGTATCATAACAGTACCATTCTTTAACTGTTTCTGGTCAAGGTTGATAATTACTTGGTCAATAAGTAACCTCGCTAAGATTGGTACGTGTCATATATTGGAATATTGGGTTCAAATGGTTTCTCAATAAACCATGAGTCTCGGGAGACTAGTATCGATATATAGGTATTTATATTGGATAAACACTGAATGACTCACCGAAGATTCTTAATAGATGTTACACCAATGTCAATAAGAATGTTCTCGAGTTGAGTGAGCATAGTGATCCTCCGACTTGAGGTTCCACTATGGATGTATGAGATATCCTCCATTCTTTGATGGTAGTCACGTCACCGATCTATTTAGACCAGACATCCACTTGTTCGTTGGGTGTGGACCAATCCTCAGGATATCTTGTGCATATCAAGATAGGATTTGTCAGTTTTGTGTACAGAGCATAGATATCCATTATGGAATTAGCAATCTGTTAAATCCATGGGCCCGTGGTGCACTATAGAAATGAGTTCTAGGATAATCTGGATACCTGTGATGGAAGGATTATAAGTATGCAGTGACCTCGACCTGTGTGGTTCAGAGATTTTATCCATGTTCCTTATAATTTGCGGATGAGTAGATTATGGACATGAAATTAGATTTCGTGATAGATATGCCTAGATCTAGAGAGTCTTATTAATGATATATACTCGTAGAACACTAGGGCTACTTTTATAAATAATACTTATTATTTATAAGTCGTTTAACAGTTAAATGATAATACATGGGTTTGGGATCCTTCTGTCATTTATTAAACGTCGAATTATGATATTTGATATTATAATTAATATATGTATTTTGATTATTTAATGTAAATATAATACATATATTTAAGATATTTTTATTTAATTATTTAATTATTCAAATGTTGAATAATTAAATTAATTAAATAATAAATATCTTTTTACTTTTTTAAAGTAAGATAAATGGCTAATATTTACTGGATAAATTGTCATGATTTAATTGGTACATTTGTGATATTCATTAAATTATTTAATGAATAATTACAACAAATTTAATTAAATCATTATCCTTTAAGTTTTTTATTGAAACAAAAAATTAGAAAATACTTGGCCATAATTTATTCCCAATTTTTCGGTAATTAGGTGGTAAATATATAAAGATTGTTTTCAGTTTTTGTTTCATTATCTAAGAATCCTAAAAACATAAACTAAGAGAGTTTGAGAGAAAAGAAGAAAGAAAGCAAAAGAAAGCATGGATTTTTAGAAAATTAGTAAGTTTTTCTTACTTTCTTCTTCATGAAAAATGTTTCTATCATTCTAGGCTTCAATATGTGTAGCTTAGATTTTTCTATACTCTTTTATGTATATATATTGATGGTTGGGTACTTGGAAGAAAGATGGAAGCATGTATATGTGTAAAGAATGCATGAAATTGGTTTATATGTATTCTTTTAACCATTTGATGGTGAAGTTTCCATTCTAGAGTTAGATAGCAACTCATAAATGACCTAGAATTATTCTTAAATTGTTTCATGATGGTGATACTTGTTGGTGTGGTAAGAATTGAATTAAAGAGTTGAATTTAATTAATTTGGTGTTAATTTTTAATTTATGGAAATTATAAATTAGGAGTCATAACCCACTCAAAATTTGGGGCTTTTCATATATGTGATGTAATTTGATGTATATATGATCTATATTAAATTTGGAAATTTTTGGATTTGATCTTAACATATTTTGAACTAAAAGGACCAAATTGTAAATTCTTGAAAGTTTAGGGACCTCTCGATAATTTCTAGAAAATCTATTTTCTTGAGTTCAAAATTATATTTTCATGTATAAGACATGTATAAATCATTTTGGGATTGATTTCGAATCAATTAAAATTATATTTGACAATTTAGGTCTACAATGAAAAATATAAAGTTTAGGGGCTACACGGTAATTAATAAAAAATCTGATTTTTTGGGTAAAATTTCAGTTTTTAAGTACTGAGTAATTAAAATAAATTATTTTATTTTATTTACCCAAGAAAAATTACTGAAATCGAAAAATTTTAATTTGCTGTGTTCCGCTGCGTTTACCCGGAATTACCGCTTAAAACCCCAACAAATGGGTGGCCTTTGTCTTTTAAAAATGGAAATGAATCAAGGTAGCTAGAGTTTTCCCTTTGAAGCATAGGAGAAAACGAACTTATGTACTCCTCGTTGATGTATGAACTAAGTCATACCTAGGGTATATGTGAGACTTGCCACTTATGTGGGAGGAATAAGGTTGGTAAGGTATTTGTTTATGTTTGGCACACCATGCATCTCATGTATACATGAATAATGATAACACTTTGTGATATAGCCATTATAGTGGCATAATGGGTTAGGGAACAAGGTAGACTCATCAAGAAGCAAGTAATAGACCTAGACATGGCAAACAGCAATAGCACCAACAATGACAATGCCCGCATGAATCGGATAGAGACAAAAGTGAACAAGATAGTAGAATAACTACAAAACTTGGCAAACAAAGTTGCTAACATTGTAGTAATCCATACGGTCCCTCAAACGGCAGGGCCAGAAACTAGTGAGAGGAGGCACTTGGGGCCTGAAAATTAGATGACTGGAGAAACTCTTATTTTAGATGATGACGACATTGCCAAATATACCGTATACAGCATGGAAAAATCTTAGACTGTGGTCAAACTCCAAAAATTAGGGAGTACATTGAGTTATTTACTTAATAGATGAAGGGCAAGTATGGAGACTTTCCGAACTACAATATCATAGCTTTCAAAGAATAATTGCATCCTAGTTCAAGATGCCTGAAATGGTGAAGCTAAAAGGGAACGAGGACTCAAAGGTACATCTTTGATAGTATGTTACATTGATGAGTTCAACCGGCCTATCCCAACGTCAAGTCCATAGAATGTTTGGGATGTCACTAGAAATGGCACTTGTGGTGTGGTACCACAACTTATAATAGAGAGTAAATGATGATTGGAGGGCGCTAGCAGAAGCGTACTTGAATTAATACATCTTAGATATGGAGATCGACTTAAAGCTTCATGACATAGAAAATATGAAATAGAAACTAGAAGAGAGCTTCAAGAAATATATTGACCAGTGAAGAGGCCAACTTATGATAATATAGACCCAACCTTGGAGAATGACCAAAAAAAATATGATTATCAATGGGACCAAGCTCTCTATCTACAAAAATCTGAAAAAGATGACCTCTATGATCTATGACTTTCAATAATTGAGAGAAACTATAATGGACATAGAAGAAGAGGAAGCAAAATATAAGAAGCTCCATGACCAATGGCAATATAAGAAAAATAGTAAGGGAGGCTCGGGACACAAAATAGCAGAAGTGAACACCCTTCAGAAACGACACTTCCCTAACATGGGAATACTACTAGATCAAGTATTGGAAGAGTTGACAAAGAAAAGTCTCTTGAAGCCGTTGGATCCACAACAGAAATAGATGAAGAAATACAGCAACCCACCCAACTATTGTGCATACCGCCAATTTTTGGTAGGCATGTGTCCGAACGATTTGCCTACCTCGAACACTAGATTCAAGATTTTACTGAAAGTGGCAAAATCCTTGATCTTGAATGACACTACACCTATGCTTAATTTATGAATTTTCATCTTTCTCTTGTCATGTAATGGTTTTTTTTTTTGAATATTTTATGATGAAAAAACTTGGTTTTGTAAAATTATCTATGTCTCGATAGGAATGAGCGTGTTCGAATTTTGAAAGAAACTTTTACTTAAGAATCACTAATAGAATTCTATCCACAAATATTGCGCACTAAACTTGCACTTAGAATTATAAAGTACTTACAAAGAGATTGTGCTGACACAACTTGTAGGGATGATCAAGATATTTGACATTAATTTAACCCTCTTTTTTTTAAAGATTAGGGATAAAATGACATTAGGTTAAGGAAATGATGCAAATAAAAGAGAAAATAAATGAAAGAAGAAAAAATATGCAAAGGAAAAAAAAGAAAAGAAATAGTGAATCCAATAAAATATGCTCCGCTATTTGGATTGCCTAGTAACCAGGAGTATCGTGAGCCACACAACTACTTTTGCGTCAAATAATAACTTAAATATTGAGTATGCAAAGAAACTTGAGTTGGTGAAATTATCGAATTATCAGGGGCTCGCGTCACAAATATGTAGTCTTTGCATCAAAAGATAATTTGATGATTTGAGGAAACTAGGGATAAAAGATAACCCATACATAAAATAAATGTTGTAGAAAACTTTTTGATCCTTAACTAGGTGCTAGATTACCTTGGCTAAGGAAAAGATGAAAAATGAACTAAAGTGTCAATACTAATCTACACTTAGCGCTAACATAAACCAATTAGGGTTGCATGCAAGAATCTCACACACACATGGAGAAGCATTCGAAAGGTGAAACCTTAGTTGAGATTGAATTTCAAATTTAGACAATGCTCATACCTTGAAGATAGATGGAATTTAATAGAAGGAAAACTTTTGAGAACAAGCAAGAGTCATTACATGATAAAATGGAAATTTGGAAAGCAAAATCAATAAGTTGGGGAAGGCTAAAGGTCCATTTGGGCAAAGAAGGGAAAAAATCCGATGAAATTTTCGTTCAAAAAATAACAAGAAGCCTATTGTACTACTCAAGCCAAGGAACAAACATGCAACTAAATATCATTTGCATACATGCATGCATGTAGATAACATTTCTTACTCGAAAATCTGAACAAAGCCGACCTCCGATAAATAGAGTAAGATGCAGAACACTCAGTTGCAATCAAAAATTGAAGCCTCCAAGACATGGAGCATCTGACAATCAGAAAAGCAAATACTGGGGCGAAGCCTACCTAAAAAGGGAATACTTTGGATGAGTCCCGCCGGGACAAGGTGATTGACGGTGATCCCTATCATGCAAATTAGGTTTTGGAACAACCCACAATAAGGGAAGTTTTTCGAAAGCCTTGAGGTAAGAAACATGTCTTGGAACACCTCAGATTAGCAAATGACCGTCGAGAAGGACCACTCCAAAAGATTGAAGTAATTCAGAAGGATGGGTTAAGAACACTGCAAGATTTGGAATGCCTAGGGACTTGGAGCACCATATAACTTGGAACACCTAGGGTTTTTGAATACCACAAACTTAGAATACCATAAAACTTGGAACACCACAGGATTTGGAACACCTAAGGACTCGGAACACAACTGGATTTGGATCACCATAGGACTTAGAACACCATGAGATTTGGAACATCATAGGATTTGGAACACCACCAGATTTGAAAAACCAATGGATTTGAAACACCTAAGGATTTGGAACGCTAATGGGTTAGAAAACTATAGGGTTATAACACCTACGGATTTGGAAGACTAGTGGGTTTAGAATAGCACATGGTTTATTAAGGCTTATAACACCACATGATTTGGAACACCAAGGAATTAGAATGCCATAATATTTAGAAGATGAATTTGGAAACTCGAATTTAAACATGCAAGAAATTGGAATACTGACGAAATTAGAAGGTCACGGGGGTTTAAAACACCAACAGGTTTGGAACTCTGATGAAATTAGAAAATCGATCGAGGCGTCGGAAGGACCTAAGGGTCAAACACCTATCACAAAGTTATAGCATGGATCGAGGCATCCTACAATCCATTTCAAGGCCTGAGGGCCCACTTATTAACAGACAACCTATTACAAGACCAAATGAGTCCGTCGAGGCTCGACAAACCAGGTAAGTAAAAATACATGCACGACTTTGATAGACTTGTCACTGTCACATACTGCACAAGCTTACCAAAGCGGAGGCGACTGTAGACATTATATTTTTACGCATAGCCCGATGATGAGTCTCATATTGGGATACCATCTGAATGCTTGGAAAATTACAATGATGAATGCTGGAATGGAAAGAAACTCCAAGAAAAAAAATTACAAGTCAGACGGACATCATCTATATCCGGCCTACCAAAATACCTAGCCGAATATACCCTAAAAATCTTAAATCCAATTAGGCATTATATAGCTGTCATTGAATATGCAGATTGTCAGTTACAGAAGTTATGAGATCCGAAGATATCCGGCCGGACATACAATTCAAATTTAATAGCCGGCCGAATTTATAATTCAA
The DNA here is from genome assembly GCA_019454045.1 of Zanthoxylum bungeanum. NCBI lineage: Eukaryota > Viridiplantae > Streptophyta > Magnoliopsida > Sapindales > Rutaceae > Zanthoxylum > Zanthoxylum bungeanum. The sequence continues at coordinate 63,398 of SKCR01036939.1, read as the reverse complement.
AATACATGTCCTGCCAGACATGTATCGAGTGGTCATCGAGTGTGTAGATCTTCCGTTATCGAAGTTATGGGCATCATAATTACTGAGTATATCCGGCCGAATATAGATCTCCAGATGTACCTCCGGCCGAATGTGTATCGAAGTGTAACTGACAACAAACGTGAGATATGAAAGAGATTTTATTTTCCAATCTCCATTTATGCTATAAAAATGGAGTATTTCTCTATTACAAAGGAACCTGAAAATTTTTATTGGAAAATAGTCACATTTTGCAACATTGAAAATCTGTGAAGAGAGAAAGAAAACAATCGTAAGAAATTCTTGGAGTTCCCCCATTTGAGCAAGCATTCAAGCAGCAACCTAGGTATTGAAAGACTTCTTGCTGAGCCAAACTACACGCAAATGTATGACCATAGGGCACCTTCATCTTTATTATTGTATTTTAGTTTTTACCTTATGTACAGTATATCCGCCCGGCGCTAACTTAGATCCAGCCGGACATGTGCATATCCGGCCAAACTTACACTAAATCTGGCAGAACATTAATTACATAAGAAATTCAAAGCTAGGCCGGAAAGATATGTTCCAGACATTTATTACTCTTGTTATTACTATTTTAATTATCATTGTAGCATTATTTTATGCATGCTTAGCTATTTCACCATTTTTTAGTTATTAAACTGCATATGCTTATTTCGCTGTTTAGGTTTGTTTTAATATGCATGTTCTCATTTTCTATTTATTATCATTATTACTATAGTTAATACCATTATTGCCCATTTATTTGTGATTTCATTATTGTTGTAACTGTTGGTTTCTATTAAGGTCTCAAGATCAATTATAAGCATGAATCAAGTGCGAATACATATCGAAGAAGTTGCGGAATACTCACATCGATTGGTTGAGCGACGCGGAGGCAACAAAAAACGAAATCCTTCCTCCTTGAACTGTCACGGCAGTGGGCTATTTTGCTCACGTGTTCGGCCTCCATTTTGGTCCTTCGTCAAGCTCCAAGCATCGTCGAATGGTTCCCGGCTCATGGGTGGACTTCCCTATCACCTTCGCATGTCTCGTAAGTGTGCTAGCACTTGTGATTTTGCCACAAAATCCACTCTTGCTTCCCTTACTGTTCACGGCAGTTCACACAAAACCAGAAGGTTTTTGCCCCTCCATGGGCGTGAAGAAGAAGAAAGAAATGGGAGAGAGAGAGTTGTCAAATGTGATCCAAATTTGTGTACCTTATACACAAGAGTGAATTTCAAATGCATTTCATTTGAATTTGGCTTTTACAAGTCAAACCATTAAAGCCCAACCACTCACATCACTCAATCACTCAATCACATCAATCACAACTTGTCAAGTCACATCACTCAAAGTGACAAGTGATTTGACGCTTGATGCGACTAGCGATTTGACGTGCCGCACTTGAATTCGAAATACGAATGCGCTCACAAATAATCTCGGGCTCGGGTTCGCTAATTCCAAATTAACGAATTTTCCGTTGCGTCGTAATTAAATGATTATGCCTAGCGAAATCACTATTCACATCGCTAACGAATTAATTCTAAATTAATTCGTTCGCCCGAATTAAAATCTAATTTTAATTCCGTGTCGAAATCCAATTTCGTTTAATATATCAGATATATTAATTAATCGATTAATTCCAAATTAATCGTTATCTCTCTTTAATGATATTTTATCCCAGATAAAATATCTCCGCTATTAATCCCATATTAATTTTCTCTCTCTTCTAATTAATCTCAGATTAATTTACAGTGCGAGTTATACGTCATCGGTGAATCTTTGGGAAGTGACCCATGAGATCCCCGGATATGTTGGTAGTAAATTCGGTCGTCGGACTATCTGAACACGTAAGTACCAAGTACTACGTTTTACCGATTTACAAGACAAGGTTAGCCTCTAGCAAAGTGCCATGTCTTCCCAATTCTCCGGAAATATCCTTACAGGAATAAATGATCTATATCAAGCGTAGTATACCGTAGTATTGCGTATTTCTGTCCAGTATCAAATGATCACGTGCTAGGCCTGGGGCTGGAATTGTGTCTGTCCCGTAAGAAGAACATGTCAGATGTCTGGTAACTAGTCTCTATAATCGGATAAACAAGACCTTGTCATTTTATCCCGATAGCTGCAACATTTAAGAGAACCAGTCTTGTATCCTACGTGATCATCATCTCCATATGACTGGAGTGACACTTCCGTATTGACATCACACCCAACACACTACGATTCTCAATATACCCAGTATTGGCGTACACAGAACCTGTTAAAGCCCTGGACGACCGCAACCAAAGTATATTGATTGTCGCAAGTATTAGCGGTGCAAGTATCAGGTTAAGACCAAATACACTTACCCTGATTTCGGACTTCTATAGACACATAATCATACTACCAATGGAATTCCGAGGGGGTCTATCCAGAGCGAAGCTGTTTCCCGTACCATCGGTAAAACACAACCTCCTATTACACTTGCATGAGTATCCTATACCAAAATATATGAGAACTATGCCGTTGTGCCCCCACAACGCGCACAAGTGTAATACTAGTCTTTTACGTATTTATCGATATCCAATCTTGATAATACTCTGACTAGGGATATTTAATGATATATCCTTCGTGGACTGATACTGTCTCATATCATTCTCCGTCCAGGAACAAATAATAGGGACCTCTCATCATTTATACATCTAGGTGATCTAATCACAAATGATAAGAGTGAAATCTCCTTTGTCACATAGTTAATTTGTACAACAACACCATGATCTGTACAAATAGTGACGCTATGGGTCATAATTGTCCAACAGTAACTGTTTACGACTTTCACTGCATTTGTTATTATTGCAATACGTTGATGGTTTATGCAGCATGTCGAGCTGGATATCCTGTAAGTCTGACTGAACGTTTATGTCATGATGTGATGTCATGCCTACTATGGACATATCCGACCAAGCCTCTCTAAGGTCAGGCCCTTGAAATGCACGCTTCAATTTCCTCAATCATTATTTTGGCTATTATTGTAACAATTTTAGTACATCCATGTTTTATTTATGTACCGTATTTTACTATTTGTGTTTGCGCCATGTTGTTAAAATTGTTATTGTGTGAAATTGCATAATAAGATGTGGGATACCTCCTTTGAGAATAATATTATACTTGCATCAGTAAGAGATTGTTCCGAACGCAAATGGGTTTAAGTTTGTACCTTGCGAAGGGCGCAGTGTAGTTTTAAATCAATCACAGAAAAGAAAAGAAAATAAAACCTTGTGTGTGACATCTTATTCTCTAAAAAGTTTAGATATCAATCTATTGAGTGAAGCCCACATTTTCCTTTGTTGGTAACGGGTCGTAGTACAGAAGACCACTTAGTGATTGAAGCAAAATCTTCATTCCCTCATCTATTGAACTCAAGATAGTGAACATAAAATTCTTCTCTCTGCCGTCAGTTATACTTTTTATTTATGAGTTGTTTGTGTTGTGATTTATGTGATAAATTTTAGAAACATTAAGGATTGAGTTGGGGACATTTCAAGGCTGTTTCATAGTTAAAATATAGTAACTGCTTCTAAAAAATAGTAAACAAAATCAGTTTTTTCAGTGCACGGTAAGCAATTATTTTTCGGTGTTGTAAACTGCTAAATTTCGCTAGTGAATAAGGGGTTGTTCGATGGCTATTTCATTTTGTAAAAATAGATCAAAAATAACACAAAACAGTGAGTATAAAAGCTGGTCAGATTCGGCAAAAAAGAGGGAGAGCACAAAAAAATTTTGAAGGTCGATTTCATTTTCGTACTTTGGTTCCTAAATAAATAAATTAGCTACATATGATTTGAATAAAAACACACATAATTTTATTCATGAAAGAAAAATAAATTACAATAAAGAAAACACAAAAGAACTGAGACTCTCCACAAAATTCTCAGAGAGAAAGCAGTGAGGGGCTAAAGAAAATGAGGTGTTGAGCATCATCTATTTATAGAAGGTGTTGAGCATTATAATCATATGCATTAAAAGAATGAATAAATTTACCAAATTAATAAAAAAAATTAAATTCTTTAAATTTTAATTTTGATTATATCATAATCATGTGCATTGAAAACTTTTATAATAAATTATTTATTATAGTTTTCATATGTGACTTAAAAATAATTATTAATCATATTAATAATTTTATCATAACATCTGGTTATGTATGTGAGTTCATAATTGGAGTACCAATTATATTAAGGTTTCCTATAGTGTATTGAGCTAGCATGGGGGATGGACCCGCATCTTCGAGTATCGCGGGATATTGATAAAAAATCTTTAATAAAATATTCTAAATTATTAGCTTCAGGTTATTGCACTAAAAATTTGAAGATGAACTCTCGTCACTTTAAATATTTAATTTAAACCGAGTTACATCGGCGTCCATCAATATAATCACTACATATAAATTGACATTCCACGAGTATCTTATACTTAGAGATTGGCATAATATTTGTAATACCCATCTAATTATTTCTTGTACCTTAAGTACCATTGATTCTCTAATGAACGATTTATTTATAATTATTATGAATTCTATCTTTCTATTCGTAATAGAAAGATTTGAGCGCTCTGATTGTTCGAGTACCAAACCAACCCTTCAGGGAGATTTTCATCTACTTCTCCCAAGAATGAGTGGTATCTTCCATATTTTTGTAAAATGTCTCAATTACACACTAAACCATGCCTCTAAAGTATGAAGTTACTGATCGAGATTTCTACATCGACCTCACTCATGTAAATCAAAAGACATAGCTTGCCACGCATGAGTTCGTAGCACACTCAAGATTCAAATCAACCATATATGATCATCTAGTAGACTGATATGAATTTTTTTTTCTAACAGATATTAAAAAAATTCATTTATGTCTAGGTCCAGTCATATATGATCGCATCATATAAGGTGATGTCATTCTTATGTCGCCACATAAATGATCCCGGATCAAGATCATCATACATTTAGGGAATGAACCATAGTTATAGATAAACTAAAAATAAAGTGCTTATCCTTATTTACTCTCTACGTTCTATTTTAGATTTCTAATTTCAGACTTAAATCTTTTTTGTATATGACACTCATATACTAAGTCTGAAAGTGCATGAGTAATCATGGGTATACATAATAATTTATAATATGCGAATTGAAAACAAACAATCGATAAATAAAAAATACATCATTTATTATTTTAATACTAATCCCATTTATATATTACATGATGTTCTAGGGCATTCATCTCAACAAGCGAAAATACGAAGGTAAATGACCCTGGAAATCGTGGAAGTCATCAAATAAGCCAAAATATAAGGAAGAGATTTGGATTTTCTTATAAATAAAATCTCTAACAAATAAGAATTATTACTTTTTTTTTATATAATTTTAAATTTAGATAATTTCCAAAAATCAATGTACATTGCTACAATTAGGTTCTTAGTCCAATGGTGAACTCAACCCTACACTATATAGAGAGTGCGAGTAGGGGTGAGCAAAATCAATTTTGGTTCCGGTTCCACTTGGAATAAAAAATACCAGAAAAAAATCAGTTCCTAATTATTAGGAATTAGATACCCTGTTTATTGATTCTGATTTTATTCCGATTCGATTTCATGATATTTTGTTTTGACAATGAAAAGAAAATATATTAACTTTTCAACTTTCTGATACAAAAAAATGTGTTAGTTTGTAAGATTTTATAAATTTAAAGTTATTATGAAGAAATTGGGCACAATTATTTGATATGTATTTCACTTAAAAGGAGAGACCTATAGAGATTGAAGTGATTATCTTCACTCTCACTCTTCTCAATTTTCGAAAACATACTAAAAATGAAAGTTGTAATTCATTACTCAAATTGACTTAGCATGTTGCTCCAAAGAAATCACAAATTTCGAGTTAATTTAATATGAATTCGGTTACATATTTTTTGTTCTAAATTCCAGTCATAAAATTGAAGAACCAAAACTTTAGGAAACGAAACTTACCTAATATAATTGATTCCGATTTCGGAAATGAATTTTCAATTTATTTCGAAATGATTTTGAATAAACCAGAACCGTTGTGCAATCCTACGTGAGTACGATCTCCACAGCAACAAAATATTAGACCAATGCTAGTTGTGTAATTCCCAAATATTTTTGAAACCTAGTCTACTAATAGTGGAGCTGTCATAATTTAGAGAGAATGCCTACGTGGTGGTCCAAATAGATGAAGATGCCATCAAATGAGGCAACATAAAAGAAGTTTGTTGGTGGGTTTTTTGCACATAATGTTTCTTTAACACCCACAGCAAACTCATCGCCCCCGAAAGGCAATCACTCAGCCCACCACTCTGCCTCTATTCGCCTCAACGCCGTACTTCCATCCCCCACGAAATTCAGGCATATTTCATATGTGGCATCTTTCACATTATCTTTTAATACTAATTCCTGCCCTTTTCTTCTCTTTTTTCTGTGTGTATTTTATTAATTTAGACTTGAATTAATTTTCATGTTTCAGTGGGCACACATCAATAATTCATGCTATGTTATGTCGGTTACGGGAATCAAGGAAAATTTAAAAAAAAAAAAAAGTCGGATTCAATTGAAAAACTCAAATCTCTCAAATGTTGATATTTCAAGAGATCAATCACCTCTTAAAATATCTAGGGAAATTATTATTTTTCTCCCTGATAAATAGTATAAGTATTTTTTTTGCGATAAAAATTTTGAATTCGTTCTTTTTTTCACCTGTAATTTGAAAATTATTCATTTTTCTACTTGATAAAGCAGAAAAATGTATAAATTATTCATTTAGTTTAAGAAAATTATCAGTTTTCCACTTCATAAAAATGGATTAGTAAACACATTTGAAATTTCAGGTGGTAAAAAACAATAATTTTAATATTTTCGTGGAAAATGATTCATACACTATTTAGCCGGTGAAAAAATGACAATTTCCTAAATAACTATTAATTATCATAATATTCTCTGGCTTCATAGTCTTCCTATTTTTTCTTTTTTTAATCATTGGAAATCTCATTGCCAAACTACTCTTTCCGAGTTTAAGCGGAGCGGGTAAAACCTCCGGCTGTTTCAGGCTCTTACAAGAAACGCACTCTCTCTGAATTCGAATCCCCGACCTCAAGATGAGATCCTGAACCTTACACCAACAAACCATGCCCCTTCCCCATCCTACCTATCTTACTAATGCCATGAGGGCCCCTTTTTTTTTTAATAACTAAACTAATCTTTCGAATTGATTGATGAAATTGATGAATTTTTCGAATCTCATATCACTTATTTACAAAAACCGATGAACCCTAGCTGTGGAAACTTTTGTATGTGGCCTGATTACAAGATTTGGCAATTATCATATCATTGTCATATTTAGGCTCTGTTTGGTTGGGGGTTTTGGGGGGGAGGGGAGGGGAGGGGAGGGATTTTTATAAATTATGATTGTTTGGTTCATTTTTTGGAGGGGAGGGGAGGGTAGCAAAATCCCTCCTAAGCCAATTTTTGCTCCCCTCCAAAAGTGGGAGTTTTGGAGGGGAGAGAAAGTGAGCAATTAAATATTAAATGCATTGACTAAATTATCCTTACTTATACATTAAAATCAAAATTATCTTAATTACAAATCTCTCTTATATTTGCTTCACCATTCAATTCTTTTTATTCTCTTATCTTATATTTGTTTTAATTTTATTTTTAATAACACGTATTATGTAAAGCTTTTAATTTTAATTTTATTATTTGTTTAATTCAAAGATAATATAAGCTTATATTGTTTTAATTTTATTTATAAAATGCTATAAGGATAATATAGTAAATTAGTTTTAAAATCTCTCTCCTCTCTTCTTTAACCAAACATATATTTAATTAAAAACTCTCCTCTCCCCTCCCCTCCCCTCCTTTGAACCAAACATATATTTAATTAAATCCCTCCCCTCCCCTCCCCTCCCCTCCATTAAAATCCCTCCCCTCCCATCCCCTCCGTTGAACCAAACAGACCCAGTGTTTTTCATTTCCAATTTAATATGTAATAACTCCTAAATTATAAAGTGTTATATATTATCTATTTATAAATCACAAGATTTTAAATAAGATATGCCTTGTCGATATGTTTCGACAAAAAAGATTAAAAAAATGACTTGCATTTATAAGAGAATAATAGTTTCAATCTAACAAATTTCAAACTATTATATCCCTTCGTCGGGATTTCAAATCACAATTTGTAAAAATATACATACATACCTACAACTTTCATCACAAACCTATCTCAAATTTAAAAAATTGTTAACGTCGAAATTAGCCCCAAAGTTATTGTGCCACACATATTTGATGGGGGCGGTTGTGGAACCCCTAGGGTTGGATCGGTGCCTCACGCAGTGGAAGTGGGTATAACCTGTGGATATCAACACGAGTGTATTTTTAAATATTACAAGTGTATAGGAAAAATCAAGGCTGAATCGGAGTCCAGAAACTCAAAAACAGATAAAAATAAGTTTCATCGGACGCGAGTGCAATACCACGCGCACTTTGCGCTACAATACGCTGTTGCTCTATTATTTTTTTAAAATATTTTTTTCCTTAATTGTTTCCATCAGCTCTCTTCCAGAGAGATGATGGAAATAGGTGTTTAACCCTAATTGGTTCCAACTTTCCCTAAATACTTTTTTAACACCAAAAATTTATTTTATAACATCAAACCAACATCAACGTATGTTAAAGAATAAAATCATGCTTTTCAAAATATCATTTTTTTTTTTAAACAAAAATATAAATTTATTCTAAATACGCACATGCATAAATTTTGAATATAAAACACATATCATATTAGAATCCCACAATGAAGTGATTCATGGCTAGTTCTAGGTCACTCAAAGGTGGTCAAGTGATTCTAAAATGGTAGCCACAACTCCAAGCTACCATCTAGAGTCCAAAACTCTAATTTAATGTTCCATATCCAACACGAACATTTTGACCCAATCACAAGCCTATTATGTTTAACTTCCAAAGCATCCATACACAATTCATTAGCCTAATTTCAACATCAAGCTATGTTATTATCTATCCAATAAATAATACACCACTATATGTTTCATTAATGATAACAACTCACTAATGAAAATATAGGTTTTGAAAAGACAAACTTACCTAGCAAGCTGGATTCTAAGATTTAATTTCCGTCTCATTGTTGTTGTAGAGAACTTCCAAAGCTTCTCTTACACAAACTTTACTTAGGCTAATATTTGTTTTTTTTCTTAATGCTTGTTTTAGCTTACTTTGCATTGATTTAAAACTTGCTCAAGCTTGCCTTTTATAGCAAAACTTATGCAAATTTAATTAATAAAAGTTCTAATCAACTTTTATGTGGACTTAGACCCTTTTGTCCAATATGTATAATTAGGTGTGACTAATCACATTGTCCTACCAATTTGATCTAGTCCCATTAAAGCAAGATAAAATTTAATTAATGGACTAGTTGAATGTTTACCACTTTGATTTAATCAAATTAAATCAAGCCAAATGCACATAGAAATTATATATTTATAATTATCAAAATATCCTCCAATGATAGAGATATTTATGTAATTACAACAAAAACTTTGTGTGATTTTGGATTAATCCAATTAATCTAATTAAGACCAAGTAAATAATTAATGTTATCGAATAATATTTAATTATTTTAGTTGATAATTATAATATAAAAAATTATTTATTATAAAACATTATTGGCTCAACAAGTACACTTTAATGGAATACTATATTCTGTTACGAGTCCGTGAAACCCTTAGGGTCGAATCGATGCCCACGTAGCGAAAATGGGTCTCAACCATAGATATCAACAATGAGTGTATTTTTAAATTATTTTACAGAATAATATATTTCGTTACGAGTCCGTAAGAAAAATGGGGACCAAATCGATGTCCCGAAACTTTGGAACAAAGAAATTGAAGTTTCAACGCTCATTGGTAGTAGTTATCGGCGTCTCGAGATTGGGAGTCATAATGCCAAATCTGAGAATGCGTAGAGTTGTGACGTACAAGGGTTAGTGTAACATCCCCGATCTGATAGATGCTACCGGTAGGGAATAGGCCGTATTATTCCCTTAATCTTCCTAACTATAAGCTACACTTTTACTATTTTCTCAATCAAAGTCTTATTTATGGGACCAATGTCCAAACTCGACAACATTAAATATAAGTTCAATATTAATAACTGTATACCTAATAACACTTACTTACAATAACTATTGTATAACCCAAGGTTAATTTATTAATTCTAATTGACTTTGACTGGACTCTCACTTTTTCTGACTTGAACTGGTGGACTCCATAACGTAGTGACTGCATCAATATCCGTCCTTCTGAGCTCATCCTCTGAGAAATTCTGTAAAAATAGAAAACTGGGAGTGGGGGATTAGACTGTTGTTCAATCTAAGTGAGTGGACGAAAACTAAAATACTGCTATATAAATATTTGGATTCTAAACCAGTATTCAAAAAAAAGTCTTATACGAAAATTCTTTTTTGAAGAACCTTGTCTGAAACTATTTTTTATAAACTTATCTTTCTAAAATTTGATTTTGAAAGTCTGGTTTTGTAAACTTGTAACTGAAATATCTATTCTAAAAACTATTTCTGGAATTTCTATTTTCTGAAAATTGTTTCTAAAATCTGATATCTGAAAACCATTTCCTAACAATCTAATACCTGAAAACTGATCTATCTCTGAAAAACTTGACGTATGGGGGCGTTACGTATCACCATCCCCTATACGCCTAACTAGAGCCAGAAGTGCAAATCCATGACTTTGGGATGTTACGTATCGTCGTCCCCCAAAGCATACCACTACTGTCCCTGAAACTAGTGGTCTTGGGGCGTTACGTATCGCCGTCCCCCAAACCACTTAACTAGAATTAGATTGCGGATCTATGCTACCCTCCAAGCCTTGAAACTAGAATCTAAGGGCATCTGTCATCCCTAGTCCTGAACTAGGATCTGCGAGCGTTACGTATCGCCGTCCCTCATCCTCTACATGTGCAAATGTTGTAGCAGCAAAGCGGGGTTTACCGCTATGCCTATGATGCTTGGCAACCACTACAATGTTTGGCTCATAACCCGTAGAGAGTTAGAGTAGTCCCGTGAGACTAAACCAGAGAATAAATGAGTCACCACCCAGTGTGAATTGGGAAAAGATTTAAGGCCTTACTCACCCCTCGCAAGGGAAGACCTCAAACCGTTGGGTTCAGAATGGTCTCTTACTTATGCCAGTATAATGGACGGGTTCACACAATGGTATAGCCAAGTCTTAATGCAATTCATACAAAAAAGCGAATAAAGACATAATAACATACCCAATCAAAATAAAAACCACAATAACATAGTTCAAAAAAGCATATTAAATTAAGAAGTACAAGATGTGGTAACGAAAACTATAATAAACAAAGATAAGTGAGAAAAGTGTTGATAAATAAATAACAAGCAAAAATGGGTTAATCACGCATATATGAATATTTCCCGAGTGGTATGTAAAGTTGTATCCCAAGTACAGACCGCACTATCATTCATTCGGATTCGGCTACGGAATTTACGTCTTCTATCTGATATACCGCAATGGATAATAATATGCATAATCATCAATGCAATGTAAACGAACATAAAAAATATAACCATGTATATGCGGATAATCACCAACATGAATAAATAAAATGAATGGGCAAAATAATAAAATAACGATGAAAAAATAAATAAACAAAAAATGATAGCACTAAATAGATAAAAAATGACAAAATACCGAAGAAAGAAAAGAATGTGACCAGAAATTTGGCCTTCTTTGATGTAGGACTTCGCATACCCCGCTGGATGTATTTCACATCTAGCAAGACACGCAGCATTCAGAACTATAAAAGAAATATGGTATGGGTGCCCTCAGGTCTTACCTTTTAAGTTGCTTTCTCGGAAGTACGTTAGGCCGTATCTGAAAGGATCGAAGCTGGTTCGCTGTTTGCTGTTTCTGGTTCGCTGTTTCACTCACTGTTTTGCTGTTTTCTGTTTGCTATTTTCCTATTTTCTAGTTGCTATTTTTCTGTTTTCTGGTTGCTGTTTTGCTATTTTCCGGGTTTCTATTTTTTTTTTATTTTCTGGTTGTTGTTTTTACTGTTTCACTGGTTGTTTTTTTTTTTTTTTCCTGTTTTACTGGTTGCTGTTTTTGGTTGTTTTTTTTATTGCTGTTTTGGTTGTTTTTTGGGGCTGTTTTTGGTTATTTCAGTCCACGATTTTCACTATTTTTTGGGCTGCTATTTTCGGTGATTTGGCTTGTTTTGGTGGCTGTGTTGATTTTGGGTTTTGGGTTATTTTCTTCTCTTTTTTTTGTTGTGAATCTAGGTTTTTCTTTGTGTTTCGGTGGTAAGTAGGGATTCTTTATTGATGTTGCCGTCCAAGTCCTGGAAGAAGAAGAAGAGAAATCTCATTTTTATAGTTATGCCTCCCAGGGTTTTTCTTCTTTTCTTTCTTCAATTGCCGCCACTCTCTCCCTCCTTCCTCTTGTATCAAGATTTTTCTTTCCATGTAAGGTGTTTGAGGGATTTCCAATCTTGTTAAATTGGAAAGTGTTGATTAAGGGATTTGAGCATGTGTTGCATGAGATTTCAAATCTTTGTTAACTTAAAAGTTATTTTGAAGGGATTTTAGCATGTGGATTGCATAGGGTTTTCTTCTTTTGGGCATGTATGGTGTCTCCTTGGGCGTGTGGATGGTGGTTCATGGGCTACCTAAGCTGATTCTCAATGGGCTAAGGTTTGAAGCATAAATTGACTAAGAGAATCCGAGGTTTGCTAGTGAGTCCGAATCCAATGAGGTGTTAATTTTGGAGGTTTTCCTTCCTTCCGGCATTTTTTTCGCAACTTCTGTAACTTTTCAAGCAGTGCCTCTATACAAGGCTCATCATCGGGCTTACGTAAAAATACAGTGTTTACAGTCACCTCCACTTTGATGGGGGCTTGTGCAGTATTTGACTGGGACAACCCTATCAAAGTCATGCATCTATTTTTACTTACCTGGTTCGTTTGCCGTTGCTGGACTTACCTATTTTTTTGCTACTTTTACTAGATGCTTCAATATTTGGGATTCATTCCCTAACTGACGATGAGGTGCTTCGACCTCTTGAATTCATTCCTGTGAGATGCTTCGATCTCTATTCATTCTCAAACTGAGTTGATTTGATGGTGAGGTGCTTTGACCCCTGGAATTCATCCCTACAAGATGCTCCGATCTCTAAGATTCATTCCCGAATTGAGTTGATTTGATGGTAAGGTGCTTCGACCCTGGGGATTCATCCCTACTAGATGTTTCGATCTCTAGGATTTATTCCTGAACTGAGCTGATTTGATACGAGGTGCTTCGACCCCTGGGATTCATCCCTACGAGATGATTCAATCTCTAGAATTTATTCCCAAATTGAGTTGATTTGATGGCGAGGTGCTTTGACCCTTGGGATTCATTCCCAAACCATGCTGGGTGTGAGAAGTTTCGATCTCTGGGCTTTATTCCCGAAGTTATTCTCTATTCTCGCAGTGCTATTTCCGGCTTGCTCGTCCTCATTCCCGAGGAGTTACTTGTCCTCATTCCCGAGGTTGTTCTCCAATTCTAGAGTACCATTTCTGGCTTGCTCATCCTCATTCCCGAGGAGTTGTTTGTCCTCATTCTCAAGGTTGTTCTCCATTCTCAGAGTGCCATTCCCGGCTTGATCGTCCTCATTCCTGAGGTTGTTCTCCATTCCCAGAGTGCCATTCCCGGCTTGTTCATCCTCATTCCCGAGGAGTTACTTGTCCTCATTCTCGAGGTTGTTCTCCGTTCCTGGAGTGTCATTCCCATCTTGCTCATCCTCATTCCCGAGCTTGTTCTCCATTCCCGGAGTGCCATTCCCGGCTTGCTCGTTCTCATTCCTGAGGAGTTGTACGTCCTCATTCCTGAGATTGTTCTCCATTCCCAGAGTGACATTCCCTAATTGACTGTCCTCATTCCCGAGGAGTTACTTGTCCTCATTCCCGAGGTTGTTCTCCGTTCTCGAAATGCCATTCTCGGCTTACTTATCCTCATTCCCGATGAGTTACTTGTCCTCATTCCCGAGGTTATTCTTTATTCTCAGAGTTCTTCATCCTCATTCTCGAGGTTCCTCTCTATTCTTAGAGTTGCTCGTCCTCGCTGTTTTTCTTTTTCTTCAAAGCCTGCGAAAATAAAATAAAAATTACGTGTATGCGACGTATTTACATGTATGTATAGATGCATTCCCTATTCCGATGGGTCTTATTAGCTTAATGTCATCTTTTTCTTCACTCCTTTAGGAATTCTTTTGGCCCTTGGTGCCCTTTGCCTATGAAAATCTTTGGGCGCCCCTTTGGCCAGCTTGTAGTTTTCTCCTGTCAATTCGACTTTGGTGATTGCTCAGTTCTCTTTGGTCTCATGGCTCAAGATCTTGTTGTGTCCCTTTTCGCTGGGTGGTAGACTGGTCACCTAGCTCAGTTTTCTACTTTTCGTCACCTGCACTAGGTCAAGATGGGTTACGCTTTTTTGAAAGCGGCCTCATCTTTTTGGGATATTGAAAATCGTGTCTTCCGATTCCCAGATTTCGAAATATGTCATTTTCCTGAGGAGTTTGCTGCCATTCTATGCTTGCATTTTCTCTTACTACTCTTCTCGGATACTGAAAATCATGTCTTTAGTTCTCGAAACTTTCCTTTGCTATCCTGAAGATGCGGAAAAGGTATTGCCTTGCGCTTCGTCTATTGAGTCACAAGTCTTTTCTATCTTTTGCCTAAGCTGTCCTTTCAGATTTTCAACTTAGCGGACTGCTCTATCTTGCTTGAGTCACCTTTTCAGGTTTTCAACTCATCAAGGTAAATATTTTTTTCTTTTTCTTTTTTTCCTTTTTTCCCTTTTATTTATTTTTTTCCTAGATCTGTCCTCATTCTTGAGACTCTTTACTCGTCCACTTTCTTGAGGTTCCTCTCCATTCTTGGAGTTCTTCTCCCAGATCTCCTAACCTTGGTCCAGCATCTAAGAATACTAAAGATGTGATTTGTAATCACTTGAATCTAATCTTTCCCGGTTAGTTGGAATTTATGCAATCTATCAACATCTTGATCATTTGTGTCAATAAAGACGTTTGCATTAATTCATAGTACATATGTAGGAAATAAACTGCATTGCAAGGGTACCTCTGTCGCTAACTATTCCTCACGAATTTTACAATCAACTATTTTCTTGCTCACTCATGCTCTATTTTTTTACTTGGGCTATCCTTTTCGGATTTTCATCATAACGAGCCTTTCTCTCTCTCTTTTTTAATACAAAGTATTATTTCTACTTGTACATATTGATGGGCTCGGTGAACTCGTTCCCTTCCAATTCTGACAGTCTCACTACCCATTCCCCATCATCTTCTTGACTAGGTAGGGCTCTTCCCAATTAGGCCTGGACATTCCTCTTGGATCCATTATTAGTGGCTTCGATTGCTTGAGCACTAGACCATGTTCTTTGATCTTTGTGGGACACACCTTCTTATTGAACGCCTTGGCCAACCTTTTCCGGTATAGCTACATGTGGTACAAGGCCTTTATCATTTTCTCATCCAGTGATGCTAGCTATTCGAACTTCTGCGAGGCCTATTCATGCTCAGGCAATCTTGCCTCTGCTAGTACCTACATTGATTGTATTTCTATTTCCACTAGTAACATTGCCTCCATCATGTACTTCTTAAAATGGGCTTCATTGTCTATCACTATATGATGTGGCATTCCATATTGACATACTATGTTACGAGCTATGAACTTGGGCATCTAGCCTACATCACCGCCAAATAGTTTTTTTTTGCCTCTTGATAGCGGGCTTCATGTGGAAGCAACTTCTTATTGATTGTAGGCACTGTATTTTTACATAAGTCCCGATGATGAGCCTCATATGGAGGCACTACCCGATAAGTTACGGAAGTCGAGGGAAACAGTCGTCGGAATGGAAGATTCAAAAATCAATACCTTGTTGGACTTAATTTGTTTGCATAGCCTCAGGTTCACTCATTGGACCTCTAATTATTAAAGGCATTATTAGAGCTAGGTAATGATTTGGTGTCTTCTTTCATTCACTACCTTTCTATACCTGAAAGGAAAAGCTGTGAAGACACTTAGATAAGCATTTACTCAAAGCTTACCGTGATGGACTAATTTGAAGGATCTATTGTTTATTCCTGTCACCAAGGCGATAAGAACCTAAGAGGCAAGGGTATTTAAGAGAGTTCACTCCACCCTACCTCTGGGGAATCTTCAATAGGGAATCTATTTGACAGTCATTCATGTATCATCACTCATTGGCACGTACCTTAGCGTATAAAAATAACTGCGAACCCTTGAGTGGGGAGACCTAGTTGTGGGTAACCCTTCACCGGCGAGAGCCTTTGTCTATACTCCTACAAACCCGCATGTGAACCATAGTTGTATAACTTATAGAAGCCACCCTTTTATGCTTGTTATTGTGGGACCATCATCATTTTGATTCATTTGGACTTTTTGTTATGAGGTGCGAACTTGTTGGGATATTTAAATTGGGACGAGTTTGTATCTTATGACGATTGGGCCAAAAGCTTCTAAAATATCGATGGGTCATTTTGTGTTTGGGGCCCTTATCATTTGAAGTTGTTTAGCCATATTATCATAAAAGTGTAAACCTATTGGTCCTTTTTCAACTAGGACAAGTTTGTACCTCGCAATAGTATGGTTGAATGCTTTGAAATAATAATGGGCCAACTTGTATGAAAACCTTGATGGGCTTGTATATTCCATGCATCACACGCATGCATGCTAACTTGCGGTTTTAAAAGACACCATAGATACCCGTTGGGTTAAGGTAGAGGGAAGACTCATCAAAAGGCCGATAACGAACTTGAGTGAGTCAGAGAACGAGGGATCTCGTATGGATCAGCTGGAGACTAGTCTCACTAAGGTTACCGAGCAGTTGCAAGCTTTGACAACTGCTATGGCTAACATGGTCGTGCCTCTTGATGGAGGAGGCTCTGAGAATATGAGGTGTGAAGAGCCTCCGAACAGGTTGAGTGATGATATCC
The DNA here is from genome assembly GCA_019454045.1 of Zanthoxylum bungeanum. Lineage (NCBI taxonomy): Eukaryota > Viridiplantae > Streptophyta > Magnoliopsida > Sapindales > Rutaceae > Zanthoxylum > Zanthoxylum bungeanum. The sequence goes on along the minus strand of SKCR01036939.1, from coordinate 46,263 downwards.
ATATTTTTGATGGTGACGTGGCTGAGTATGCCGCGGGAAGGATAGCCGGGTCTCAGGTAGAGTTGCAGAAACTTAGGGATTAGGTAGAGTCAGTTACCCGTAAGATGAAGGGTAAACATGAAGATTTGCTAGACTATGAGGCGATGACTTTTGAGGAGCAGCTTCCGGCTCAATTCAAGATGTCTGACATAGCCAAGTTCAATAGGAAAGGGGATCCGAGAGTCCATCTCCGACAGTATGTTTCTGTGATGAGTTCAGTGGGCCTGTCAAAGCATCAGGTTCAAAAGATGTTCGGGATGTTGCTTGAGAGGGCACCCGTGGTATGGTATCACGACATCGAGAGGAAAGTCAAAGATGATTGGAGGGCATTGGCATAGGCCTTTATGAATCAGTATGTCATGGATTTGGAGATCGACTTGTCACTTTGGGACTTGGAGAATACCCAAAAAAAGACGAATGAGAGCTTCAAGGATTATGTAGATCACTGGAGAAGCCATCTTCTGAAGATGTAAACTCAGCCCTTGGAGAAGGATCTTATCAAAATGATCATCAAGGGCTTCAAACCCTCTATTTATGGCAATCTGAGGAGGATGACTTCTATGATTACTGATTTTCGACAGTTAAGGGAGACTGTCATGGATATTGAGGAAGAAGAAATGGAGAATATGAAGTGGATATTGCAGAAGAACAAGAGGACTGTTGGAAGACCATCAGGTACCATGCCCATTTCTGCTGAGTTGCCACCATCAGAAACCGGCATTTTTCTAACCTGGGTAGGCCTTTGTCTAAGGTGTTTGAGAAGTTGACGAGACAAGGACTCCTAAAACCCTTAGAAGCTAAACCACTTCCACACCCTCCACCATCACACCTTAACCGGAACCTTTACTATCACTACCACCAGTAAAAATGCCATGACACCGACAGTTGTGTCCGCCTCAGACATGAAATCTAGGACCTCATAGACTCCCATAAAATACCCGACCCAGAAAAAGAGCAACCCAACACACACAGAAACCCCCTACCTAACTATCACTCTGTCTCACCACCTACCTACATGATTAGCTCCGGCCTACCCGAAAACCTTGCCTCCAAACCTTTGACCACCAAGCCTTTTGCCTGGGAATTTGGGATAGCAATAGTGAGGATGAAACGGATCAGGGGAAGAATTTATGGGAGGACTTCTCAAGTAGTAATGAAGAGGAGGTGAAAGGAATGACACGCAATGGGTATTTTTACAGTGATACAGCAGGGAAAGGCAAGGAAGTGTTGGCAGAAGGCAGAAAAGTTGTAGAAAACATGGATAATGCTGAATGAGAAGTAGTGCTGTGTCAGTTGAAGAAAACATGAGTACAAGTAAGCATCTGGGAGTTTTTGTTTGCATCACAGGAGCATAGGCATGCCATGGTTGAGGCTGTAAGTAAGATAATTATACCAGAGGATGCCAACCCTATAATATTTATAGGATCGGTGTAGAAGGAAGCTTTACAGGTGATAACTTTTTCCGAGGAGGAGCTTCCGGCGGAAGGAATGAATCACAATAGGCATTATTCATAAGAGATGAAGTGAAGGGCAAGATGACATCTTGTGTAATGGTGGATGATGGCTCATCTATCAATGTGTGCCCTTTGAAGATTTTGTCGAGGTTGGGTATGAAGACGACAGATTTGAGTCCCTCCAATATGACTATCAAGGCATATGAAGATAGTAAGCGGGGAGTTGAGGGCACCTTTGCTGCAGTAGTCAAAGTGGGCCCAATAAAGGATGAGGTCGAGTTCATGGTGCTTGATATCCTGGCCATTTTTGCTTTGCTGTTGGGGAGGCCATGCTTTCACAAGCTTGTTGGCGTGCCCTCTACTTTGCATCAGGTCATTAAGTTTCCGTACGGGGTAGAAATTGTCACAATTAGAGTTGAGGTAGACAATGTTGTGGCCGCCTTGGAGATACAACCTTTCACGAGGTTGCAAGTGTCGGCAACCTTTGAAGAGTGGGTGGACCCTAAGGTGGCTAGGATCATGGAGAAAATGAAGTTTGAGCCGGGCACATGTTCGGATGTTGGAGGAGCATTGCCAAACTTCAAGGGGCGAACTACCAAGAGAGGACTATGATACAAATCCGTTGAGTAAAAGCCGAAGAATAAGAAGAAATGGTTGAAGTTGACAGAATATTTCGTGAAAGCCATGGGGTATCAAGGAGAGCCTGAACCAATAGATGGTACCAGGATTTGAGATCTTCCGGGATGTGATGGGTGAGAAACCGCTGGTAGAAGAAGCTGCAAAGAGGGAAGACAAGTGGGAAGAAGAGTTAATGCAGCTGGAGAGCCTGACTCTCGATGAGAGCAAGGAGACTGAAGAAAACCCCGCTGTGGAGGATGAAGCTTCTGTGGAAGATGAAGATGTTTATCTTACTGATTTATTTGAGTGTAACCCATAGATTCACTAATAATAAAGACATTTGTTTCTCTTACTTGCCTGAGTCTGTTCCTTTCAACTTGCACGACTTGAGTATATTTGACATCAACTCAACCAAAATAAATGCATTTAACCTCAGTACGCCTGAAAGCCCTAAGGAGGTCTTAATTGCAAGTGAGGTTACCTATTAGGAGTGGAAGAAACTAGAGGGGATGTTAGTCAAGTATGCCAAAGTTTTCGCTTGGTCCTACGAGGACATGCCCGGAGTGGAAAGAAGTATTGCCCAACACATGATACCAACTTATCCAAACATGAGGCCGGTAAACCAGAAGCTCCGAAGGATGAGACTTGAGTGGGCCGAGAAATTTAGAGAATAAGTCAAGAAGTAGATAGATGTGGGTTTTTTAGAAGTAGTGGAGTACCCCGAGTGGTTGGCAAACATTGTGCCAGTGCCGAAGAAAGATGTAAGGTAAGACTGTGTGTGGATTACAGAGACCTTAACAAAGCTTGCCCAAATGATGATTTTCTTTTACCCATATATATTTACTAGTTGATAGTGCAGCTTTATCTGCCATGTACTTATTCGCAGATGGGTTCTCAGGATATAATCAGGTTCTTATGGCTAAAGAAGACAAGCATAAGACTGCCTTTGTCACGGAGTGGGGTATGTATTGCTACAAGGTGATGCCGTTTGGACTTAAGAATGCAGGAGCTACTTATCAACGGATGGCCACTACATTATTCCACGACTTGATGTATAAAGAAATTAAAGTAAATATGGATGACATGAGGGTGAAGTCAGAGACAAGAAGCGGACACATAGAAGTACTGGAGAAGTTCTTTGAACGAGTCGATAAATACAACATGTGACTAAATTCCAAGAAGTATGTGTTTGGGGTAACGTCAGGCAAGCTGCTAGGGCACACGGTGGGAATGAGAGGGATAGAAGTAGACCCTGAAAAGATCAAAGTGATTACCGAGATGCTCGCGCCTAAGACAGAGAAAGAAGTTAGAGCATTTCTTGGGAAAATTCAGTACATCAGTCGGTTCATCGCCAAGTTGACGTTAGTATGCGAGCCTATCTTCAAATTACTGAGGAATTACCAGCTAGTGAAATGGAATGAGCAATGCCAAGAAGCCTTAAACAAGATCAAAGAATACTTGGTGAAACCTACATAGTAAAGAAAGTGTTGATGATTTTCCTTTATATCATATGCAGTTATACCATAATAGGTTGGCTCGAGCATTCAAAAAGAAGGTGCGTCCTACTAAGATCAGAAATGGTGATCTGGTACTTAAGCAATCAAAGTCGTCTATGATAGACCCGAGAGGAAATTGCAGACTCGACTAGGAATGACCCTACATAGTCAAGAAAGTGTTGGGAAACGGGACAGTGAGATTGTTAGATTTAGAAGGGAACGAGTTCACCGAGCCAATCAATGTGGACAGATTAAAGCAATATTTTGCCTAAGGAAGAGAATACCGAGCAATCACCAAGAGAACTGGCGGAATTCCTAACCCAATGGAATATGGAATTCATCCATGCATGCATACATACACGTAACTTACTTGCATTCCTTGTTTTGTTTCGTTTGTATTCACAGGTTTCAAAAAGAGAAGGAGAAAGCGGCAAATGCAAGCCAACCAGAAGAAGCAACATAGCATCATCAGTTTCGGGAATGAATCCCAAGGTTGAGGCCCACATCAGTATCAGTTTTGGGAATGAATCACAGGGTTACGGCCTACATCACCAACATTTTTCAGGAATGAATCCCAGAGGGCGAAGCTCGCACTATCAGCAGTTGAAATAAAGAATTTCAGTGGAATGAAAAAAAAAGAGAGACGTCCTTGATGGTTAGGCATATGTCCGGTGATGAAATTGTCTGCTGTAGGGTAAAACCTTAGAAACGATAAGTGCAAGATGTGTTCTCATCCGGTATTTTGAGTGGTTGATCTCGGCTAGACTTGCGAGCACTTAATTACAGGATCTTAGCAGTAGAAGCCTGAGTAGTCGGTGAGATGACTAGATGAAGAGATGGCGGATCAGTGAATGACCGTTTGCTTAGATGTACATCCTGATTTACTTATGTTACGATATGTGATATGGTTGGAAATGAAGGAAAAGTCTCTAAAGAGGAAAAATAAACCACCTATAACCGATAAGCATGAAGCTACCCATGGGTGAGTATTAGGACCACCATGAGGAGAAATACTACCGTAAAGAGTAAGTGTGTTGAAAAAAAAAAGATGAAGATATGAATGGACAGAAGAAGAAAACAATATCATATTGAGTACGAAGAAGTAATTGTAGAGTATAGAAAGTAATTACAGACTATGATAAAGACGTCTAGGTTGGTTAGACCCACTGATCCCATTCTTTGAGACAAAATCATCGAATTGGCTTACTTAAGGATCAAGCTTTGAAAGAACCTTGGCACACATACACTTGAGTCTAGTTCAGATCATGTATTCAGACAATCGGATTTGAGTTGTATCAAGTACTTTGAAGGTTCTCTGGTTTCAACACTAAGCATCTTTTGAGGACGAAGATATGTGTAGCTATCGGGATTACCTCGTAAAAGGTACTATAGTATGTTGGTATGCAACATCACATCATGAGATATTTTTTGACCTAATGAAAACAGCGAAGAATAGAAAAATAAACCAAGTGTGGGGGCGACCTCATACAGCACGGTTCGAGAATGAACCATTACATCAGCAATGCCTTGGGAATGAGGTTTAGCATGCCGGGAATGGCGCTCCGAGAATGGAGCAAGGTTCGGGAATGGACCATCACATCAGCGATGCCTCGGGAATGAGACTTAGCATGTCGGGTATGGCACTCTGAGAATGGAGCACGGCACTGGAATGGACCATCACATCAGCGATGCTTTGGGAATGAGGTTTAGTATGTCGGGAATGGTGCTCCGGGAATGCAGCAAGGTCCGGAAGGGTACCACAACTATCACTACCACGAAACCTCGGGAATGAGGTTTAGCATGTCGGGAATGGCTCTCCGGGAATGGAGCAAGGTTCGGAAGGGGACCATAACTATCACAACCACGATACCTCAGGAATGAGATCTAGCATACCGGGAATGGCGCTCCGGGAATGGAGCATGGTTCGGAAGGGGACCACCTCTTATCAGATCAATTCGGTAGTGATTCCTAGAGATCGCAACATCTTACAGGGATGAACCTCAGGGGTCGCAGCACCTCAGCACCAGATCAACTCAGTTTGAAGTAACAGGAAAATCAGGTAGCAATTGGCGAGCCAGATAAGTAAAAATATATTGCATAACTTTGATAGGATTGTCACTGTCACATACTGTACAAGTCCCATCAAAGTTGGGGCAACTGTAGGCACTATATTTTTGCATAAGTCTCGATGATGAGCCTCATATGGAGGGACTACCCGATAAGTTACGGAAGTCATGGGAAACGGACGTCGAAATGGAAGATTTAAAAATCAATACCTTGTTGGACTTAATTCATTTACTTAGCCCCGGGTTCGCTCGTTGGACCTCTATTTTAAAATTTTTCCTCGGTCCAAGACCCCCGCAACCCACACGCCTAAGCCCACCAAAGAACCAAGCTCCATACGCCTAAGCCCACCAAATCCCCTCCAAAAATATCCAACACATTAAACACATGTTAAAATCTAAATAAATCACCTTCCTAATTTAAATAAATCGCATGCCTTAATTAAATAAATCAAATCAAATCTCATAAATTCCTTTCCTAAACTAAAACAAACCACCTTCCTAAATTGAATAGATCTTTTCCTTATAACACAATAATTAAAAGATACCCCCTATGATTGTATGATTTCTTTCCTACCCAAATAAGGACAATCCTAACCCTTTCTTATAAAAATAAGCACAAACTAAACCCTTGAGCCCCTAGCACATTCACGCCTAAGGCACAAAAAAGAATAGCCCTCCATTGCCATGATAACTCAACACCAAATCAATCCTTCATCACCGCAGAAACAGTCCATCAAACCCACCAAAACCAGCAAGCTCTAAAAACCCCCCTGTATTGCCATGAAATCCTTAATTAGCCCTCCATTACTGTAGAAAAACCCAGCCCTTGCATCACCGAAACAGCCCCTAAAAAACTACCTTAAAACACACACAAAAATAGCCTTAAAAAATAGCCCTTACATCACCGAAATAGCCCCTAAAAACTACCTTAAACCACCAAAAAATAGAAGCCTTAAAACAGTCCTTGCATCACCGAAACTGCCACTAAAAAAAACTGCCTTAAATCACCGCAGAACTGCACCCTAAAACTACCACCAAAAACTGCATAAAAACCACCGAAAATTGCCTTAAATCACAACAGAACTGCACCTCTGAAAACACCCCTAAATTACCAAAAACTGCAGTCCCTAAAATACCCATAAATTTCTGAAAACTGTAAGCCAAAAACAGCTACAAAACAGAGAAAACGGCAGTCCAAAATAGCAAAACAGATAAGTTACGGAAGTCATGGGAAACGGACGTCGAAATGGAAGATTTAAAAATCAATACCTTGTTGGACTTAATTCATTTACTTAGCCCCGGGTTCGCTCGTTGGACCTCTATTTTAAAATTTTTCCTCGGTCCAAGACCCCCGCAACCCACACGCCTAAGCCCACCAAAGAACCAAGCTCCATACGCCTAAGCCCACCAAATCCCCTCCAAAAATATCCAACACATTAAACACATGTTAAAATCTAAATAAATCACCTTCCTAATTTAAATAAATCGCATGCCTTAATTAAATAAATCAAATCAAATCTCATAAATTCCTTTCCTAAACTAAAACAAACCACCTTCCTAAATTGAATAGATCTTTTCCTTATAACACAATAATTAAAAGATACCCCCTATGATTGTATGATTTCTTTCCTACCCAAATAAGGACAATCCTAACCCTTTCTTATAAAAATAAGCACAAACTAAACCCTTGAGCCCCTAGCACATTCACGCCTAAGGCACAAAAAGAATAGCCCTCCATTGCCATGATAACTCAACACCAAATCAATCCTTCATCACCGCAGAAACAGTCCATCAAACCCACCAAAACCAGCAAGCTCTAAAAACCCCCCTGTATTGCCATGAAATCCTTAATTAGCCCTCCATTACTGTAGAAAAACCCAGCCCTTGCATCACCGAAACAGCCCCTAAAAAACTACCTTAAAACACACACAAAAATAGCCTTAAAAAATAGCCCTTACATCACCGAAATAGCCCCTAAAAACTACCTTAAACCACCAAAAAATAGAAGCCTAAAACAGTCCTTGCATCACGAAACTGCCACTAAAAACTGCCTTAAATCACCGCAGAACTGCACCCTAAAACTACCACCAAAAACTGCATAAACAACCACCGAAAATTGCCTTAAATCACAACAGAACTGCACCTCTGAAACACCCCTAAATTACCAAAAACTGCAGTCCCTAAAATACCCATAAATTTCTGAAAACTGTAAGCCAAAAACAGCTACAAAACAGAGAAAACGGCAGTCCAAAATAGCAAAACAATTAAGGAAAACAACGAACCAGTGAACCGGATAAGTTATGGAACATTAACCCTTCCGACAGTGACGTAACACACTTCCAAGAGGCGACTCAAAAAGTAAGACCTGAGGGCACCCTTGTGTTTATTTTCGTTTATCTTTTTCAGTTAGTTATTATTATTTCTTCGCATGCATCTTGTTGGTTCATGTATGTTATTGTTGTTGGTTGAATGATTTTGTGCTATCTCTCGTTGTATATCGGATGGAAACTCAGACGTAAATTTCGTAGCCGAATCCGAATGGATGATAGTGTGGTCTGTACTTGGTATACAACTCCACGTACTACTTGAGAAACACACATATTTTATTTTATCTAATCTTGTGTTTATCCATGGTTCGTTAGAAATAGCACATTATCTTCATACATGATTTAGTTATTTCTTTCGCGTTAGGAACTCTTTAATATTTATGTTTAGACAATTATTATTTATTCATATTTCCATATTTATCAACTTAATGTGTTCATGAGATTGCGTGCTTGATTTTATTTATTTACTTCTATGCATGCAAACTTAGATATAGGTTGTATGCAAACGTAGATGTAGATTATATGCAAACTTAGATATAGGTTATTCTTGCATGTGTATGTTGCGTAGACTTGGTTATATTATTGCGTGAATCCGTTTATTACAAGTAGCATAAGTAATAGACCATTCTGAACCCGACGATTTGAGGTTTTCCCTTGCGAGGGGTCAGTGCGGCCTTAAATCATTTCCCAGTTCACGCTGGGTGGTGACTCTTTTATTCTCCGGTTTAGTCCCATGTGGGCTACTCTATACTTCTAACCTGGCCGCGAGCCTGGAACAGCGTCGCTGATTTCTATGTCCTACACTGACATAGTAGACTACATGTTCCACCCATGTCTCATCTACCTGTACCATCATCGCTCCCAGCGCTACAGGTTCTATGGTCGAATATAACACCAAGGGTTTGCCTAGCCTTGGGGGTTTCAAAACAGGCAGTTTAACCAAATATTCTTTGATTTTGTCAAAAGCTTATTGACATTGCCTATTCCACTCCACAGGCTGGTCCTTCCTCAACAGCTTGAAGATAGGCTCACATACTAATGTTAGTTCGGTAATGAATCGACTGATATACTATATTTTTTTTAGAGAAAATCTCTAAATTCCTTCTCTGTCTTTGGTGCGGGCATCTTGATGATTGCCTTGATATTTTCATGGTCTTCTTATATCCCTAACCTTTTCGGCCCATTCTAGCCTCATTCTTCGGAGCTTCTGTTTTAACTGCCTCATGTTCGGATAAGTTGGTATCATGTGCTGGGAAATCCCCTTGTCTACTCCTAGCATGTCTTCATAGGACTAGGCGACTACTTTTGCATATTTTATTAATATTCTCTCTAATTCTTTCTTCTCATCAAAGGTAACCTCACTTGTAATTGAAATTTTCTTGGGTTTTCATATGTACCAAGATTAAATGCATTTTTCTTCGTTGAGTTAATGTCAAATATGCTCATTTTATGCGTGTTGTGATGCAGATTAACAGAAAAAGACTCGAACAAGTAAGCGAAATCAATGTCTTTATGATTAATAAATGCAGGATTACAATCAAATAAGTCAGGAAAATAAACATCTTCGTAATTTACAGTCTTGTCTTCTTCAGTCTTCTTACTTTCTTCGAGCGTCGGATTCTCCAACTGCAGTAGTTATTCTTCCCATTTATCTTCCTCTTTTGTAACTTCCTCTGCCTGTGGTTCTTTGCCCACCACATCCTTGAAGATCTCGAATCCTGGTACTATGATCTCATCGACTTCTACGGGCTTTAGGCACTCCTTGATACCTTGTGACTTTCACAAAGCATTCCATCAACTTCATTCCTTTTTCCTCCTCTTCGTCACTGCTTTAGAAGTTTTTTTTTTCAGAAATCTCTCCCCTACTATGTTTCATCTTCATGCACTGCTGTTATACCATATTCTCATGTAAGAGGCTTGGCGGTTGAGAGTTTGGAGGACAAAGCTTTCGGGTAGGCCAGAGTTGATCATGTTAGTAGGAGGTGGAATAGAATGGTAATTGGATAGAGGGTTTCATGTATGTTGGGTTGTTCTTTTTCCGGGTCAGATATCTTGTGGGTGTCAATGAGGTTTTGGATCTCATGCCTGAGGCAGGTGCAGTTGTCAGTTTCGTGGCCTTTTTGCTGATGGAAGTGACAATATAAGTCTAGGTCGAGGTGGTGTGGCACAAGGTTTGGAAGTGGTTTGGGTTCTAAGGATTTTAGTGTTGGTGATTATCTAGGTCCCAAGATCATTAAACAAGCATGATAAAGTGATGAATACATCTCAAAGGAGTTGCGGAATACTCACATCGATCGGTTGAGACGATTGAAGACGAACAAAACAATTTTTTCCCTTCAATTCGGCCAAGGCAGTGAGCAGTCCACTGCTTGCATTTTCAGATTTTGAGCTGAGATTTGAAGCTGCAAGCTTCGTCTAACGATTCCCGGCTCGTGGGTGGTTTCCCTAACACCTTCGTATGTCTTCTAGGAGTGTGCTAGCACTTGGATCTTGCCACAAGACCCTCAAATATCCTCCATCATTCACGCCATTTTCAGGCAGTCCACAGCCCCTTGGGCGTGAGCTTTTGAGAAAAAAGGAGAGGGAGAGATAGTTGGAGAGAGAGAGAGTTGTCTAGGGTTTTCAAAATTCATCTAATGAATAATAATAATCAATTACCAAAGTGTAGAGAGATATTTTGCTTTTAACTTTTGGTGAAACCATTTCATTTTTACCCTAAACTAGGTAGGTGTGGGTAAATGGTTTTCCAAAAAGCAAACAAGGTAGTTGGGTGGTAGGTACACTTACCACACATGGGCCCCACATATTTGAATTCAAAATTCAAATATCTCTACGAACATTTACCGCGGATCCGTTTCGTTTAATCCGATTAAACGAACTTCCGTCGTTAAATAATTAAATCTAAATTAATTAAATATCGATGCCTCGTAAATATATTACGAACGTCGTTTACGAATTAATTCTAAATTAATTTGTTCGTTCGCATTAAAGTCTGACTTTAATTTCGTAATGAAATCCAATTCATATTAATATATCCGATATATTAATTTTAGCCCATTGGAATAAATTAAATAGAAAAATCAAATTTAACTATTAAATTTATTTTACCGATTAATTCCAAATTAATCGCGTTCTCTCTCTTTAGACGATATTTTATCCCAGATAAAATATCTCCGTAATTAATCCCAGATTAATTTTCTCTCTCTTCTAATTAATCCCAGATTAATATATAATGCGAGTCATACGTCATCGGTCTATCATTGGGAAACGACCCATGAGATCTCCGGATATGTTGGCAGTAAACTCGGTCGTCGGACTATCCGAACACGTAAGTACCAAGTATTACGTTTTACCGATTTACAAGACAAGGTTGGCCTCTATCAAAGCGCCATGCCTACCCAATTCTCTGGAAATATCCTTACAGGAATATGTGATCTATATCAGGCGCAGTATACGTAGTATACGTAGTATTGCGTATTTCGATCCAGTATCTAATTGATCACGTGCTAGGCCTGGGGCTGGATATGTGTCTGCCCCGTACGAAGCACATGTCGGATGTCTGGTAACTAGTCTCTATAATCGGATATACATGACCGAGTCATAATATCCCGATAGCCGCGCAGCATATAAGAGCACTAATACCGTATCCTACGTGACCATCTTCTCCATATGACTGGAGTGACACTCCGTCTTGACATCACACCAATACGCTACGATTCTCAATATACCGCATCGGCGTACACAGAACCTGTTAAAGCCCTGGACGACCTCAACTAAAGTACATTGATTGTCGCAAGTATTAGCGGTGCAAGTCTCAGGTTAAGACCAAATAACACCTACCCTGATTGCAGACTCCCATAGACACAGGGTCATGCTACCAATGGGATTCTGGGGGTTGTCTAATCCAGAGCGAAGCTATTTCCCGTACCATCGGTGAAACACAACCTCCTATTACACTTGCCTGAGTATCCTATACCCAGATTATGAGAACTATGGCCGTTATGTCCTCACATAACACGCACAAGTGTAATACTAGTCTTTTACGCATCTATCGATGTCCAATCTCGACAATGCTCTGACTAGGGATGTTTAATGATTTATCCTTCGTTGATTGATACTGTCTCATATCATTCTCAATCTAGGAACAAATCATAAGGACCTCCATCATTTATATATCTAAGGTGATCTAATCACAAATGATAGGAGTGCAATCTCTCCTTTGTTACATAGTTAATTTGTACAACAACACTATGATCTGTACAAATAGTGACGCTATGGGTCATAACTGTCCAACAATCTCCCACTTAGCCTTTAGCCAGTCACTCGAGTGCCTAACACCCAAACTATGTAAGGTTGGCTCAAATTGCTGAGAAAAGCTTTCGTCAGCGGATTTGCACAATTATCGTCTGATGCGATTTATACGATCATCACATCGCCACGATGTATGATCCGAACGAATCAGATGAATAGTCGAAGTACGTATCTGGATCGTTGATGAGACCATTAATTCTTTAGCCTGTGCTGAAGCCTAGCTCAGCCGCTAACAGAACTATATCTAATCCAATTAGATTTATTTATTGACCCAGATGGCTTCTATTGCGCCTCAGCTGCAGCAATAATCCGCGTGTGTTATTTATTCGGTAACAGTATCTTGCTTGGAAGATTTCCAGCTCACTGTACCGTTATTCAAACTGTATAGTACCGTTTACGACTTTTAGTCGTTTTAAATCGGTTTGGAAACTTGCAGTAGTGATCCCAGTCACTTCAAGTTCTCATTCTCCACAGATTAAGACAGCATCCTTAGATCTATAAGATTCTAACGGATGTTCTTAACATCAATCAAGTGACTATCACTTGGATTGGCCTGATTGTTGAATCCATATGCTCAAAGCGTATGAGACACTAGGTCGCGTACATTTTTGTACAATTTCCCAGAGAGTTTTAGCAACTTAATCTATCATAGTAGATCTTTATTCCTAGAATAAAGGTTGTTTTCTCCGAGAATTCTACGGAGAATTTTCTCTTAAAAGCCAAGCTTTCACCGATTATTTTATGGGAATATCATTTCCAAGAAATGAATATATATTACATTATCATTATTATAAGGACAAGCCACTGTCTGTGCACTCCCACTAACCCTCTCATATACACAAATCATTCTGTTTTGAATCAAATCATGACTATCATGATTACATCAAAACAATAGTTCCAAGAACTTTATGCTTGCTTCAATCCAAACATGGATCGAACAACACGCAAACCTAGTTTGCTGGTTTTAGTACGACAAAATCGTCAGGATGTTATAAACATCCTCCAAAAGGTTTCCTTTTAAGAAAGTGATTTTTTACCTTTAACTGACACATTTCATAATGAAACGTACAGCTACAGCAAGCATTATCCAAATGGATTTACCGTGGCAACAGGTAAAAGGTTGAACCGTAATCAACACAATGTTGATAACGATACCTTTCCGCTACAAGCCTAGCTCTGTACGTCGGTATGTTGCCTTCCATGTATGTGTTCCTTGAAGACTTATACAGTACCTATAGGCACAATGCCTTATGGTACATCAACTAGTATTTTAACATAGTTGTTTTACATGGAATCCATTTCGGACTCATGGCACTTTGCCATAATAGGGAGTCGATACCTTGTATCACTTCCTCATACGTAGTTGGGTCTTCCTCAATAAGATTGATATCTTTATTAGGTGAGATCAGAAACCCATACCCTAGGTTATTTTCTGATTCTCTCCGGTCTACGCGGTTCTTGTGTATACGAAGATTAATGGTATATGTTCATCCTTGATGAACAGTTTGTGTTCCATTAAGGACTTCATGCCTTGAACTGTATTACTCTGATTTTCATCGAGTTTTACTGTCCTCCCACTTACCACTGCATATTGGTATTCCTCTAAGGAAGACCGCATGGTGAGCAACAATTACAATTGTTCTCTAGTGAGTTGTATAAGTACTATACTTATGGTTTTCTCTAGGATAACCTACATTTGGCACTTATCCGATTTAGGTTTTAGTTTGGTATCATCCAAACATATGCCCAGCATACCCAAATCTACAGGAATGCGAAACCCAGTTTCTTTCCGTTGATATCCAATATGAATTCTGTCATATTGATTTTCATGGAACCTTATTCTAAAAGTTTTGCACTGTTAATGCATATCCGTTGAAGGAAATGGTAGCTCAGAGCGACTCATGATAAACCTTATCATGTCCAACAAAATTCGGTTTCTCCGTACGAACACACCGTCAAATTGACGTTTTCGGGAGGAGTCCTCATTTGAAAGAATACTATACTCTTTCAAGTATATGTGAAACTTATTGCTTAAGTATTTTCCATTTCGGTCTTACCGTGACGGTTTAATACTTTAGCCGATCTGTTTGTCTACTTCGTGTCGAAACTTTAAAAGTTTCTGATTTGTGTTCTTCAAAAGTAACACATAACCATAACGTGATGCCACACCCGTTGAAGTCACGAAATATTCATATCCACATCTAGCCTAGCTAGATATGGGCCCACTAACTTCACTATGAATAGGGCTTACAGATCGATGGCATTTATCACTATTACCAAGTAATTAGTATTTTAGGTACTTTACCTAAGGAACTAGATTCGTAGACTTTATTTGAATAATCAAATCAGTCCTAGTACCCACTCTTCAAGTGTGGACATACGAGTCTTGTTTATTGTGTCCTAGACAACAATGCCACATTTAAGTTTCATCTGATCAGATCAGTATGAGCTATTATTTTGTCATATTATATGTTCGAGATTTCATTTATATTCAAAAATATAAATACTGTTGTTCACATCTAATGTGTTTATCTCAATGTCATATTTATATAATGAAACACTTTAGTGTTCTAGAATATAAAGGTTTATCCACAATGGATTAAACACTGATATAGAGATGATGTTACTAGTCTAACTAGTTACATTATAACAGTTTCCTAATTTAAGTACATACCCGAAGGTAGTTCCTAAATTTAGGTATCTATGGTCGAAATAGTGACTTTCGTCCCGTTCCCGATTCGCAGATTAACCTCAGCTCGAAGTCAGTATCTTGCTCACAGCAGATTCTGAACATCAATACATATATTTTATGTACCATGCTCAGTATTTTAAAATCCAATTTTAATACCAGTAATGGACATAATTTTGACAAATATATTTAAAGTCAGAGCCTTGCTCTTTCTTTAATTCCTTCATGTCTGCCATATCCAAACGGCAGTCATTTTGGGATATGTTCTTTATCTTCCCAGAAGATCATAATGATCTTGCCTTTACCCTTTTCAATATTTCAGAAGCCTTCGGCCAAGCCTTGGGTTTCTAGAATATCGAAGTAAGGTGCGCCTTGCGCTATTAGCCTAATTGTAAAGTTTGACTTTATCTCCTTGAGAATAGTCATTAACTCTCCAAGAGTTATTAATTACAATTTTAATACTTCATTAATCTTAACATAGATTTATGACATGTATGGTGGATTAAGCACTTTAAGTTTTCATCACATAAATCTTCCAAAGATTATGCTCTACTATTTGCTTAATTCTAGGCTTAGGCTTAACAAGTTATTTTATCAAATAAAGTAACTTATTATTTATTTCCAGGACTATCCTGAAATTATTCCCAATTGAAAATTAAACCATTTAAACATTTTAATCCAAGATTACGTTTTAAATGTCCAATCTTTCAATATATCTTGATTTTAATAGTCCAACTATTTAATCAATAATTAAGGTACTAATTATAATGATTACAATAGTCTAACTATTATCAATACTATAATTCAATAGTTTAAAATCAATTATATTGATTACTATAATCCAATTATAAAATCAACTACAATTGAATAGTTTGAATATATAGTCCAACTATTTAATAAAACAACAATTTAAATATTAGTCTAACTGATATTTAAATCATAACGACGAGTGATATTTGATTGAGCGCGTATGGCAAGTAATTGAACGAGTATTGCAAATTCAATTTTTGCCTCCCACTATTTTTCGGCGAGCCTCTAACCCTCTGTCGAGTACTCGGGAAACCGCGTTTCCTAGTGGGCTAGGATCCCGTTAAATAACACACAATCTTGACTTTGGCCACAAATTGTATGATATTTAACTAGGTAGATCTCTAAGATCAATTGGATCCAATCCATTCCTAGATCCAGTAGGCGGATATCCAAATCCTTAACATATATCTTTAATATGCTAATACATCCAATGTATTGCCTAACCATTTTCCTCTGAATCAACTAAGCCTTGGCTTTGGCACAACAAGCTTAATGATCCCAGTCAAGCGCGACCCATTGACCATGGAAAGCTTCGTAATCAATGTCGATGGACAAGAAGTGGTCTTGACTTTGGCCAACAAACCAAAACTTGGACAAGACACCAATATAGAACAAAATTCTCGTGATTCAAACACATCTTCGACGGACAAAGGGCTTGACTTTGGCCAACAACCCAATGCCAATCTAGGATCTTGAGTATGAATCACTCAATGGAAGGAAAAACGCATGATATTTTATGAGGGTTTTTCGCGTGCAAATTGGCTACCAATTTATTATCTTTGTTAAGGTCTCATCATCATACACCCTTAAACATGCATTCTAAATATATAATAAAGCGCATATGAAAATAAACAATAATGATATACAGATGGATACTTAACACATTGATCCTAGATCAAATCTCTCTTTAATCTCTCTCATAACTAGCACTTGTATTTCTTCTACCCGTTACCTACTTCACTAAACTTCTAAAGAAACCTCATATATATAGAGGGGAATAGATGAGAAGAGAATACAAATAGAAAAGAGGTGTTAAGGCTGGTCACGCATGTCCAATTTAATAAATCGAATTTATTACAACAATTTCCAAAATTGCCCCACCCGACTAATATCCATCCGATATACACTATTCATTCATCACAACCAAGTATTCACACAAGCATGTTATCAATCAATCTAATCAAATTAATTAATCTGATAATTAATGATCATCCAATATTCAAACAACGATTTGATTTTGATCGAGTCAAACTCGTTTTGCGAATAAGTACTCAAAGTACGAATTCTTGAATTAAATTAAACTACGTCATTAAATCTAATTTAATATGCATTTAATTCTAATTCATTATTTAATTCCAAATTAAATATTACACTTTAATAATAAACCTTTTACGACTTAAATTCCAAATTTAATCGCAACGCGTCTCAAAGACCGATTAACGTCCAACGTCAATTCAATTAAAGTCCAATGGGCTTTTAATTGATTTCTTAAGGCGTGGACTTTTGGTCAACTCGGGTCAAACCGAATAACCAAAATCCAATCCGGGATTTACCCCATTAGCCCATAAATCAATCTTGGCCCATTAGGCCCAATTAAACTTTAAAGGTTCATTAAACCGCATTTGGGCTTTATGGAAGTGGTTTTGGGCCCAATTGGATCCAATCCAATTTGCCTAAACCTAACTTTGTACAACAAAGCCCAACAAGCCCAATGACAACTTTAAAAGCCAAAATCCAATTTCAAGGCCCAATTAATTAAATACAAAAATCCAATTTCACATTCAATTAACCTAAAGTGTATTACATGATTGATTACCCAAATTAACATTTCTAAAACATTAATTTTACAATTAATCATGCACAATTTCATTATCACATGCCCACACATTTAATGAAAAATCAAACCCATTTTCATGCTTCAAAGTCTTGGCAATTTGGGGATTTTATGTCCGATTCAAATTCAATCCAACCAATTACACAATCGACATTAAATCATATACCAAATGATTTCCAATTCATCTAATGAACAAAAAATCAAAATTCCAAGACAATTTGGGCTTATCAAATTCGGCCAACATAGAAAAATTGGGGAAAAATGATCCAATCACATTTTCATGAAATTGATCCAATCAATCTTCAATTCAACTATATTAAGCATACTTAATCATCCAATTTCATAAAATCATGCTCAAATTGAAAATACCCAATTTATCATTTTAGGCCAACTTTAATATTTGGGGAAAAATGTTTCTAACATTAATTCATGAAATTAATCTAATCAATATTCAATTAAACATGTATTAAGCATACTTAAACATCCAATTTATTCAAATCATGCTCAAATACAAAATACCCAAATTTTAAGCCCTAAACTTTCATGATTGAACCTAGGCTCTTGATGCCATTGTTGGTGATTATCTAGGTCCCAAGATCATTAAACAAGCATGATAAAGTGATGAATATATCTCAAAGGAGTTGCGGAATACTCACATCGATCGGTTGAGACGATTGAAGACGAACAAAATAATTTTTTTCCCTTCAAATTCGGCCAAGGCAGTGAGCAGTCCACTGCTTGCATTTTTAAGATTTTGAGCTGAGATTTGAAGCTCCAAGCTTCATCTAACGATTCCCGGCTCGTGAGTGGGTTTCCCTAACACCTTCGTATGTCTTCTAGGAGTGTGCTAGCACTTGGATCTTGCCACAAGACCCTCAAATATCCTCCATCATTCACGCCATTTTCAGGCAGTCCACAGCCCCTTGGGCGTGAGCTTTTGAGAAGAAAAGGAGAGGAGAGATAGTTGGAGAGAGAGAGAGTTGTCTAGGGTTTTCAAAATTCATCTAATGAATAATATAATCAATTACCAAAGTGTAGAGAGATATTTTTCTTTTAACTTTTGGTGAAACCATTTCACTTTTACCCTAAACTAGGTAGGTGTGGGTAAATGGTTTTCCAAAAAGCAAACAAGGTAGTTGGGTGGTAGGTACACTTACCACACATGGGCCCCATATATTTGAATTCAAAATTCAAATATCTCTACGAACATCTACCGCGGCTCGGTTTCGTTTAATCCGATTAAACGAACTTCCGTCGTTAAATAATTAAATCTAATTTAATTAAATATCGATGCCTCGTAAATATATTACGAACGTCGTTTACGAATTAATTCTAAATTAATTCGTTCGTTCGCATTAAAGTCTGACTTTAATTCGTAATGAAATCCAATTCATATTAATATATCCGATATATTAATTTTAGCCCATTGGAATAAATTAAATAGAAAAATCAAATTTAACTATTAAATTCATTTTACCGATTAATTCCAAATTAATCGCGTTCTCTCTCTTTAGACGATATTTTATCCCAGATAAAATATCTCCGTGATTAATCCCAGATTAATTTTCTCTCTCTTCTAATTAATCCCAGATTAATATATAATGCGAGTCATACGTCATCGGTCTATCATTGGGAAATGACCCATGAGATCTCCGGATATGTTGGCAGTAAACTCGGTCGTCGGACTATCCGAACACGTAAGTACCAAGTATTACGTTTTACCGATTTACAAGACAAGGTTGGCCTCTAGCAAAGCGCCATGCCTACCCAATTCTCCGAAAATATCTTT
Source organism: Zanthoxylum bungeanum (assembly GCA_019454045.1). Taxonomy (NCBI): domain Eukaryota; kingdom Viridiplantae; phylum Streptophyta; class Magnoliopsida; order Sapindales; family Rutaceae; genus Zanthoxylum; species Zanthoxylum bungeanum. Next base: position 26,830 of record SKCR01036939.1, on the reverse strand, counting down.
ACAGGAATATGTGATCTATATCAGGCGTAGTATACGTAGTATTGCGTATTTCGATCCAGTATCTAATGATCACGTGCTAGGCCTGGGGCTGGATATGTGTCTGCCCCGTACGAAGCACATGTCGGATGTCTGGTAACTAGTCTCTATAATCGGATATACATGACCGAGTCATAATATCCCGATAGCCGGGCATCATATAAGAGCACTAATACCGTATCCTACGTGACCATCTTCTCCATATGACTAGAGTGACACTTCCGTCTTGACATCACACCCAATACACTACGATTCTCAATATACCCAGCATCGGCGTACACAGAACCTGTTAAAGCCCTGGACGACCTCAACTAAAGTACATTGATTGTCGCAAGTATTAGCGGTGCAAGTCTCAGGTTAAGACCAAATACACCTACCCTGATTGCAGACTCCCAAAGACACAAGGTCATGCTACCAATGGGATTCTGCGGTGGTCTAATCCAGAGCGAAGCTATTTCCCGTACCATCGGTGAAACACAACCTCCTATTACACTTGCCTGAGTATCCTATACCCAGATATATGAGAACTATGCCGTTATGTCTCACATAACACGCACAAGTGTAATACTAGTCTTTTACGCATCTATCGATGTCCAATCTCGACAATGCTCTGACTAGGGATGTTTAATGATTTATCCTTCGTTGATTGATACTGTCTCATATCATTCTCAATCTAGGAACAAATCATAAGGACCTCCCATCATTTATATATCTAAGGTGATCTAATCACAAATGATAGGAGTGCAATCTCCTTTGTTACATAGTTAATTTGTACAACAACACTATGATCTGTACAAATAGTGACGCTATGGGTCATAACTGTCCAACATTTAGGACAAGGGGTCAGCATGATGCGTTTGCATGCGATGCATGAGGTGCATGAGATTCATGAGATGCACGTGGTTATCAAAACAGCATGATACGTGTAAGCATACGATGCATGAGATGCATGTGGTTATCAAAACAGCATGATGTGTGTATGCATGCGATGCATGGGATGTGTGAGATGCTTACGATTATCAAAACAACATATACTCTTCCGACCTTATTCCTCCCACACTCGTGTTAAGTCCATTACTGCTCTAGGTATGGCTCATTTTATGACCAATGTGGGGTACACAAAATCGTTCTCTCCTATGCTACAGTGGTACACAAAATCGTTCTCTCCTATGCTACAGTGGTGAAACAATGAATTGGGCTCTCGGTATTCACGGTTGTGGCGGAGACGGACTTGTAGATATCCAAAAGTATATAAATATGTCATAACAAGGCGTAACCTTTCTGGATGAAAGCTAGTGCAGATATCAGACTCATGTATTTGGCATATTCAGATCATGTTTAGACCTTCTAAACCCATCAAGGTTTTCATACAAGTTGGCCCGTTATCATTTTAAAGCATTTAATCAGATTATTACGAGGTGCAAACTTGTCCAGTTGAAAAGGCCCAACAGGTTTACACTTTTGCGATAAGGTAGCTAAATAACTTCAAATGATAAAGAGCCCAACAAAAGATGCTCCATCGTTGTTTTGAAAAATTTTAGCCCAATCATCATAAGATACAAACTCATTCTAGTTAAAATGGCTGTATCCTCTGATGAGAGGTCCAAATAGATCCAAATGATAATGGTCTCAAACACAAGCATAGAGGTAGCTTCTATAAGACATAAAACTATGGTTCATATGTGGGATTACAAGGGTATGGATAATGGCTCTCATCGGTGAAGGGTTGCCCATAACTAGGTGTCCACACTCAAGGGTTCGAGCGACCAAGTGAGCGCGTCTTTTTTATACCTTAAGGTATGTGCCAACGAGTGATGGTTATCATCACATAACGATCCACCGCCTTGAGTGAAAGTGACTTCACGATACATGACGCCATCGAAGTAAGAAGGATATGCAAAATATATGAGACTTGGTAACCGAAGGCAATGCCATAAACACTACAAGACATTATTTCGGGAATGATTCTCTATCCCCAGTGGAGTCGCCATCTCTAGGAGCGAAGCAGTGTTAACTATTATGCCTATGATGCTCGGCGACCATGACACTGTTGGGCTCATAGCCTGATTACGCCCAAATATGACTTGCGGTTATCGTAGTATAGCTGGGGTATCGATTACTCAGAGAGAAGGTTACAACGAAACTAATTCACTCAAGCAAAAACGTAAGTAATAACTAAAATAAAAAAAAAACGAATAAATTGATAATTAAAGTAAAGATAAATAAAATAATGAAAAGATAATAAAAGATAACACTAGAGATAAACAACAAAGCGTCGGGAATCCCTCTTGCATTTAACTTCTATTTTTAGTTATTAATTCCCGATATTATTCAGTTGAGGGTTTCACATCCGAAACCAACAACTGGAAAATATTCAATTCCACTCATATTAAATTCTAAGGTAATCAATGATTTTTTTTTATGTTAACAGCACACAAAAGTCATTATTACGAGTTATCTAATGTCGATAATATACCCTCAAGCAATACTGCAGCAGTAGACAAACACGCAAAATAACTTTACCAGCCACAACTGAGTTCCCAAACCACACATAGAAGAAGCATGACTGGATCTATATGGGATTTGACAAGACACAATCTCTAGGCTAAATAATCGTAAAATAATAAAGAATAATAAATATTAATTTTATTAAACGATAAAAGGTGCTTAGGAAATCAAAAACAAAAATAATAGAAATTAAACACAAGAGTCCATTCCTAACTTTGCCTAAGAGATTAGTTCTCCACGGAAGAAATAAATCTAGCCTGCGATTGGAACGACATATTATTCTGAATTATCACGGCTCCGCATCCCGGCCTCTTCTCTGCTACTCAGCACTGCTTCATTTGGCCACTGCTTCTCTCGTTTTTCTCTCTTTTTACGCAGCTCTGTTTTATTTTTGTTTATTTATTATGCGCAGTCTTTGCCTTTTTTCAATAATACGCAGCCCTCCTTCAATTTCATTTGTATATTCACGTGCATGGCTTTCCTCCACGTGGCCACTGCTTTTGCTTTATTCATGCTGCCATACTTCCTATTTAATGCATGTTGCATGGCCCTTTTTTTGTTTATAACAAATATAGTGAAACCCTAATGCATTGTTGGGCCCACTTTTTCAGCCTGCAAAATAAACAAGATATCGGTAAAATAATTTAAATAGTTAAATATTTCCTAAAATAATATTAAGGTAAAAATTATATTAATAATATACTATATAAAACTTAACACTTTGTAAATTAATGTAATGATAAAATATTATATAATAAATATATAATATATAATTAAATACTGAATAATAAATCCGAATAAGTGATGTGTCAAAGTACATTTTCATGCATTTATCACAACCCCTAACCAGCTTATTACTAATCCATAGCAATTCAAGCGCAAAATAAAATAAAAACTAAACTGAATAAATAAAAACTATCTAAGCCACTTTCATAGGGATCACGATTGTATTTAGCGTATGCAACAAGCCTGTAAACCTCTAGGTGTCCATAGTGGACAAGTTATAGTCTCAAGAGGGCTTACAGCGACGACACCCACAAACATCATGCAAAACACATAAAAATTAAATAGTCCCAATAGTTTCACATAATTTTGTCTTCTAAGAATGCATAGTAATAAAACCAGAGAACCTTCAAAGTACTCAAAGCAACTCAAATCTAAATCTTTGAATAAATCATATAAGCCAAACTCACAGTGTGTGTGTGTAAATTTTTATTCACAATTTGATTCCTAGGTAAGCCAACTCAATGATTTCGTTTAAAAATTGGGATCGATGGGTCAAACCAACCTAGATATCTCAATTAAGCTCTGAAATTTCCTTTTTGTACTCAATAAGGTATGATTTCTCTTTTTCTTTTCTTATCTCTTTTTTTCTTTTCTTTTTGAATTTTTTTTCCTTTTTTTTTCAACACACCTATCCTTTAAGGTAGCATTTCTCTTCATGGCTGTCCTAATACTCGCCCATGGGTAGCTTCATGCTTATCGGTTATAGGTTGTTTATTTTCTTTCTTTAGAGACTTTTTTTTTTTAAAACCATATCACAAATCATAAAACTAGCAAATCAGGATAGGCATCTAAGCAAATGGTCATTCATCGACATACAATTTCTTCAACTAGTCACCTTGCCAACTGCTCAGGCTTTTACTACTATAAACCCATAATTAAGTGTTTACGAGTCTAACATAGATAAACTATTCAAAGCATTAGATAAAGTACATTAAATGACTTATCGTTTCTAAGATTTCACCCTTAAACAAAAAATATCATCATTGGACTTATGCTTAACTATCAAAGTCTAAAACCAAACAAAACAAAACAAATTTTTTTTGAACAACATGCATTTATGACAGGTATTATCATGCATATGCATACACTCCCCCACACTTAAAACTTGTGTTGTCCTCAATGTAAGATAAATATAAGGAAAAAGGGTTAATGAACAACACTACCAGTCGCGGAGTTGATCAGGTTCCTATTGGTGAGACTTTAGTTGTGTGGCTATATAGGTTGTGCTAACACTTTCATAAACACTCATGCAAACAGAAAAAATAAACATGTAGTTAGCACACAATAATATAAAACTAAATAAAATAAAATATATAAATAATTAAAAATAAAATACAGATGCAAGGGTTGCCTCATCGCTAGCGCTAAGTTTAACGTCTTCAGCTAGACATAATCACTTAGGTTGTCATGGTGGTTTCCATCTAGCGAACTGATGAAAGCATGAAACAAAATTTTTGGCTAGTTGTGGCAGTTTATCTATGGAACCTCCTGGGTCTGGAGAATGTTGAAATCTTGGGCTCGTCATAAGGAAAAATTGGCTCAATCTCCTTTTTGACCTCACATGTATCATATTTAATTAAGAATTAAATCTCATTTTCCTCTTTTTTCGGTTATTTAGGATCAGTTTCAGTTCAGAAGGATTTTGATTCGGGTTTTAGAGATGATGTTTCCAGCAGGACCGTTTCTTGCATGTATGAGTAATAACACTCATCCTCACCCTGTGACTTTTTTTTTTCAACATGAAAAATGTTAAGTGCATGAGGAAAGGGTACTCTAATTGGGAAATGTGGCACTTGTCGCGGAGTAATTCAATTGGGACGTATAACACGTATGCTCTTGAGTTCAAGGCATATCCTACAAACTTACATTTAACTACCCTGTCATCCAATTTGTTAGTTTGTGTGAACTTGGCATATGCGTCACATCCCCAAACTCTTAGATAACTAAGACTAGGACGTTTACCAGACCATAACTCATATAGTGTTTGACTAATAGTCTTGGAAGGAACTTGGTTTAGTAGTAGTGTTGCAGTTTCTAAAGCAAGACCCAAAAATGAAAGAGTAGATCTGTGTATGGCATCATTGATAGGACCATATCTAATAATGATCGATTTCTCATTTCGGAGACCTCATTATGTTGTGGAGTTCCCGGAGGAGTCCACTGGGAAACAATGTCATTTTCTCTCAAGTAATCTTGAAATTCGTTGCTTAAGTATTCACCACCTCGGTCAGACCTTAGTGACTTAATACTTTTATTAAGCTGGTTTTCTACTTCAGCCTTGACGTCTTTGAATTTCTCAAAGGCTTCAGATTTATACCGCATAAGGTACAGATACCCATATCGCGAATGATCATCAATAAAGGTAATAAAGTAGGAGAATCCACCTTTAGCGGTGACTAACATTGGTCCACATAAATCAGAGTGTATGAGTTCTAATATCTCCACTGCATGCTGTCTTTACCTTTGAAGTGTAATTTGGTCATTGTACCAAGTAAATAAGACTCACAAGTTCCATAAGGTTTATATTTGAAGGGTTTGAAATACCCATCCTTATGTAGCTTAGTTAATCTTGTTTACTTGATATGACCTAAGATATTATGCCATAGAAGTGATTCATTGAGATTATTCGAGTTAACATTGTATATATTAGAGGTTGAACATTTTTTGTTAGTTTGTAAGACATAGATACTATTTTTCAAAATACCATCTCCATATTTTATTTCATCGAAATAAATTGAACATTCATTACAACTTATTAGGCATGAAAAACCTTTATTACATAAAGAAGAAATTGAAATGATGTTCTTTACTAGAGAAGGTACATAAACACAATCTTTTAAGTCTAAAACTAAACCATTCGGCAAAACTAGTGAATAAGTCCCCACGCACAATGCAGCCAGTTTTGCTCCATTACCCATGCGTAAGTCAACCTCCCCATGACGGAGTCTCTTGCTGTTTCTCAGGCTGTGCACATTGTAACACAAGTGAGTCCCACAACCGGTGTCAAGCACTCAAGTAGAAGGTTCAAAGTTTGATAATATAGTTCAATCATATACAACATACCTGAAGCATTGGGCTTCTTGGCCTCTTGGGCTTCCCTAGCTTCCTTGGCTTTCAAAGGACTGTAGTCTTTCTTCCAATGACCTTTCTTTCAACAAAAGAAACATTTCCCCTTTAAATTTTTCTTCTCCACCTTACCATTGGGCTTTAGGTGATCTAGAGCCTTGGCTTTGCCCTTATTTTTCTTGGGGCCTCGTGGCTTCAAGTCCGTACCCGTAAGCATGACGAAGGTTTTAAGCTCCAGTTTCAAGTTCTTCTCTTATTGCTTTATCAGATTATGCAATTCTGCTAAAGTAGTTTCTTTATCAGAAAGATGAAACTACATAATAAAGTTAGAGAATTCTTTTGGTAAGGACTGAAGAATTAGATCGTGACCTATCTCATGATCCATGATGAACCCGAGGTTGGCCAATTTTTCAATATGGCCAATCATCTTAAGTACATGCCAACTAACAAATCCTTCCTTATACCTTGTTTGGAATAAGGCACATGACACTTGGAATCTCACGGTATGAATGGAAGTTGCATACAACTCCTTTAAGTGAAAGATAATGGTTTGAGCATCCATATCTTCGTGAGCTTTATGAAGTTCATCCGACATAGAGCCAAGCATTATACAAAATGCTTGCTCATCATCATCGATGTGTTTCTTCCAAGCATCAAATGTATCTTGGTTAGAATCTTCTGCGGGTTCAGGGGGAAATGGTCTTTCAAGAACATATAAAATCTTTTCTTGTCGTAAAAAAATTTTAAGGTTTCTAAACTAGTCAATGTAGTTGTCCCCTTTGAGCTTATGCTCATCAAGGATGGAACGAATATGATACTTTGTTTGGCATTTAAATGTTTGTGAAATATTTTAACCCACCTGTTAAGAGAAAATGTTAAAATTAGGAATATATTTTCATTAATGTTTCATATAACATGGGCTTTTAATATTATGAAGTTGCTCCCACTTATTGTTTTAAAATTTTAAGCAAATCACATCAACCCTAATATGATGGATTTCTTGTGGTCAAGGATCCCATTATCATCATTTCATAACTCTGACTAGGGCCGGTCATTATAAAATATGATAATTAGGTAGGTTCCCAACCAATTTATGATATAAATCACAATTTCTTGATCATTGGGTTGGGCAATCAAATATGCCATAGCTTATGCTAGTCCTTGTGGACACCGAATCTTTGCTACTAAGTTATAAGACCACGCCTAAGGGTCACTGCGTCTTATGACTCAGAAAAGTCAAACCATTGTCAATAATACAATTTAGGGACAAATTGGTATTGGTCAGTCTGGTAAAGCCTAGTCCTGTCAATACGGTTTAAGCCCTTTGGGTCTATACTTTACAATGGGAGGAAAATTTTAGACTTAAATTATTATTGAGGATTTTACCAACTTTAAGCGAATTACTGTCAAATGGATTCCTCCATTGAAAATTCCCCAGATGGAGGGTGGAGAGAACTCTCTTAAATACCCTTACCTCTTAGGCTCTTATTGCCTTGGTGACATGAATAAACAATAGATCATCCAAATTAGTCCAACACTTTAAATATGCTTTAAGGTAAGCTTTGAGTAAATGATTATCTAGATGTCTTCACAGTTTTTCCTTTTGGCTATAAAAAGGTAGTGAGTGAAGGAAGACACCAAATCATTATCTAACTCTAGTAATACCTTTAGTTAAATTAACTTTGGTTTGGAAAGCTTTATTAACCCCTTGGTCCCAACCCACTTGTATCTTTTATTAGCCTTAAGGTAATAAATCTCTAAGTTCATCACATAATAATTACTTAGCTAAAGGATAAACTATACACTCTCTATTTCTTAGAAAGTCTCTAGATGCTTGCACCATAAAATAATCATGCCAATTCTAATCATACATAGAATCATAAAGCATATGAGTTTTAATATGTTGGAATTATTTTAGGCATTAAATAACTTTGATTAATATTTAATTATGATATTGCATTTTATTTTATTCAAATAAATTTACTATTCACATTTTTCTGTAGACGCGTGAACTTTAAATGAAATTTCACAATTCAAATCTTAACCAAATCATGAAAAACTTGTGCCTAAAATTAAGTTCAGGGTGTTAGCTTTCCAACAAGCTTTTACACTCCCAATTTCAAGTTCAAATGAGAGACAACTAATAAAAAAAGGCGCGCTGATACCACTGTTAGGAAGCGGCTACGCATAAACTCATAAAACATGCAAAGAGCATAAATCTAAACATGCTAACTATCATAAGAACTCTAATTACAATAAAGAAAGAAAAAGACTTACTTGAACCGAAGACTCCTCCAGTCCTCCCTCCAATCTACAAGCTTTTCTTGAACTCAGCAAGCTCTTCCACATTCCAAAGAGCCACCCAAGTGTGTGGCCTCCAAAGATGCACACACAAAAGCTAAAACTCAACGGCAAGACTACGCCTCGAGTGCACGAGTATTTTGCCATTGGTGCTAGCCTAGGCAAATACCTCAAAACTTTTAACTCGAGGTTCCTCTAGTCAATTAGACTTAAGAATCCTCAAAATCAGTGGCTTACTCTTAAACTTTAGAGTTGCTCACTTATATAAACCCAAGATATGAAAGGTTTTGGTGTAAAAATTTGTGAAGAATTCTTTGGGTTTATATAGTGCTCCAAAGATAACAAAATTAATTAAGAATCCGATGTGGGATAAAAGCTAATTTAATCTTAGCCATTGGATCTTAATTTAGATGTTTAATGAGATTATAAAGCCGTAATAAGAGTTTAGGTCGAATTGAAATTCAAAACAAATAACAAAAAAAAAAATTACTATTCATATTACTATTCACATAAATAGTTATTTTTTATTTTTTATTTTTTTATTCCAATTCCTAAAGTGCCCTTATCGTCATTCACCAATCCCTAAGCCACTATGGAACCTCATAAATGATCTGTTCAATAATTAAACACATTGAACCATTTATGAACAATTCCTACAGCAATCATATATGCTGTTATATTTATACTGTACACTGTTAACCATTGATTTTGACTTTGTTGTGTGTGACTTTTTGGGTTCCCCTCAAGTTGGACATGAAATGAATCGTGATAATTTAATCGAACATAACTTATCCTCCGATCAGATGATCGTTCGATTTCAATGACCAAGGTTGACATCTAGCAACATGCCAAGACCCCCAAATGAGAAGGAAAGATATATATACCCATTCTGTATGTGATTTACATATGATACAGTCACTCGCCTCACTGTATCCCCACCTATTGACCTAGGGTATAGAAAGTGTCTACCCATATGATCAAAGGTATGATGTTGATAGTGTCATGAATCGTGCTAACCCAAGAATCTCACATGATTCTTCTACTGTGGCCAAGTCTTAAGCACTGATCAAATTTTTCAACCTGCGAACTGGAATGCTACTCTTATAAGAAAATATTATCCGAGAGAGTGGCGATTCTCTGTTATATCTTTACAAACTTTATGTGTTTCAATAAATGACTCAATCATACCCTTATGACCGGATCTTTTGAACCGGGGAAGGAGAATGTCAAAGTTATTTGATCCACACATATGATTGTAAAGACCGTAAGTCTAAGGACTAGTTATATAGTCGATACATGAAAGTTCTCCCAGACACATAGGATAAACACTCCACATGAAAACTTCCGGCGGTCAGTTCGATGGACACGAGCAACTCATACATCCATGTGAAACACCAAGCGGACGAATCTCTGTTAGTAGCCTATGAGATCAGCTACCCCACTTAAGGGCATATCATATCATCATACTTGTCTCTCCGCTTTGTGAACGCCCAGATTATTCACAAAACTATGACTAGGAATATTTAAGAGTAATGATTCTCATAAGGCGTGGAAATCTTATTACTCCGAGGGCTTTATTACAGTGTTGATGATTCATATAAGTTATGTAAGACACATATAATAAAGATTGTCATTTTATTAATTAATGAAAATATTACAAATACATGTACACATAGCCCATCCACAAGTTGGGTATAGGGCATATCCCTAACATAAAATACTAATAAAAAATAAAAAAATAGAACGAAGTTACCGCTTCGTTGTCGACTAAGCAAACCTGCTCCTTTTGCTTGTAAACCATCTCCCCAGCAACAGTGTCAAATTTTTATTATGCCCAAATATTACTGGCGGTTATCACAGAATAGCTGGGGTGTCGATTCCTCAGAGAGAAGATTACAACAAAACTAATTCACTCAAGCAAAAAAGTAAGTAATAACTAAAATAAAGAAAATGAATAAGTTGATAATTAAAGTAAAGATAAATAAATAATGGAAATATAATAAAAGATAACAACAGAGATAAACAGCAAAGCGTCGGGAATTCCTCTTGCATTAAACTCATATTTTTAGATATTAATTCATGTTATTACTCAGTTGAGGGTTTCACATCCGAAACCAACAATCGGAAAATATTCAATTCCACTCATACTAAATTCTATGGTAATTAATGATTATTTTCTTTATATTGACAGCACACAAAAGTCATTGTTACTACTTATCTAATATCGACAATATACCCTCAGGCAATGCTGTAGCAGAAGAACAACACGCAAAACAACTTTATCAGTCATAACTGAGTTTGCAAATCACATACAGAAGAAACATGACTGCATCTATAAGGAATTTGAAAAGACACAATCTCTAGGCTAAATAATCGTAAAATAATAAAGAACAATAAATATTAATTTTATTAAATGATAAAAGGTGCTTAGAAAATCAAAAACATAAATAATAGAAATCAAACACAAGAGTCCATCACTAACTTTGCCTAAGAGATTGGTTTCCGTGGAAGAAATAAATCTTGCCTGCGATTGGAACGATATATTATTCTAAATTATCACAGCTCCGCATCCCGGCCACTTCTCTGCTACTCGACACTGCTTCATTCGGCCACTACTTCTCTCATTTTTCTCTCTTTTTTACGTAGTTCTGTTTTTTGTTTATTTATTATGCGTAGTCTTTTCCTTTTTTTAATAATACGCAGCCCACCTTCAATTTCTTTTGTATATTCACGTGCATGGCTTTCTTCCATATGGCCACTACTTTTGCTTTATTCACGATGCCACACTTCCTATTTAATGCATGTTGCATGGCCTTTTTTTTGTTTATAACAAATATTGTGAACCCTAATGCACTTTTGTTCCCACTTTTTCATCCTGCAGAATAAAAAAAAAAAGATCGGTAAAATAATTTAAATAGTTAAATATTTTCTATAATAATATTAAGGTAAAAATTATATTAAAAATATAATATAGAAAACTTAACACTGAACACTTTGTAAATTAATGTAATGATAAAAATTATATTATTAAATATAAAATATATAATTAAAAACTGAACAATAAACCAGAATAAGGGATGTTTCAAAGTATAATTTCATACACTTACCACAGCTCATAGAGAGTACGGAGTAGCCAGCGAGGGACTAAACCAGAGAATAAAGGAGTCACCACCTAGTGTGAACTGGGAAAGGATTTAAGGTCGCACTCACCCCTCCCAAGGGAAGACCTCAAACCATTGGGTTCGGAATGATCCCTTGCTTATGCCAGTATAATGGACAGGTTCACACATTGGTATAGCCAAGTCTTAATGCAATTCTTGCAAAAAAGCAAATAAATACATAATAACATACCCAATCAAAATAATAACCACAATAACATAGTTCAAAAAAGCATGTTAAATTAAGAAGTACAAGATGGGTTAACCGAAAACTATAATAAACAAAGATAAGCGGGAAAAGTGTCGATAAATAAATAGCAAGCAAAAAGGGGTTAATCACATATATATATATATGAATATTTCTCGAGTGGTACGTAGAGTTGTATCCCAAGTACAGATCACACTACCGTCCATTCGGATTCGTCTACTAAATTTACATCTGGGTTTCCATTCGATATACCGCAAGGGTTAATAACATGCAAATAATCAATGCAATGTAAGCTGACATAAAAAATGTAACAATGCATAAACGGATAATCACCAACATGAATAAATAAAATGAAAGGGAAAAATAATAAAATAACGATGGAAAGATAAATAAATAAAAAATGATAGCACTAAATAGAGAAAAAATAAATGATAAAATGTGGAAGAAAGAAAAGAATGTGACCAGAAATTTGACCGTCTTTGATGTAGGACTTCGCATACCCGGCTGGACGTATTTCACATCCAACCAGGCATGCAGAGACCAGAACTATAAAATAAATATGGTAAGGGTGCCCTCAGGTCTTACCTTTTATGTTGCTTTCTCGAAAGTGCGTAAAGTCGTAGCCGGAAGGATCAAAGCTAGTTCGTTGTTTGTTGTTTCTGGTTGCTGTTTCACTCGCTATTTTGCTATTTTTTTTTTGCCGTTTTCAGTTCCCTGGTTATTATTTTTCTATTTTCTGGTTGTTTTTTTGCTGTTTTCTGGTTGCCATTTTTACTGTTTTGCAAGTTGCTATTTTTCCTGTTTCGCTGGTTGTTGTTTTTGCTATTTTCTGGTTGCTGTTTTTACTATTTGCTGGTTGCTATTTTTGCTGTTTCACTGGTTGTTGTTTTTGATTATTTTTTTGCTACTGTTTTTGTTGTTTTTAGGGCAATTTTGGTTGTTTCAGTCCACAGTTTTCAGTATTTTTTGGGTTGCTATTTTTGGTGATTTGGCAGGTTTTGGTGGCTGTGTTGATTTTCAATTTTGGGTTATTTTCTTCTGTTTTTTGTTGCTGTGGCTCTAGGTTTTTCTTTGTGTTTCGGTGGTAAGAAGTATAAGAAGAGGATGAGTTTAGGGTTTCTTTGTTGATGTTGTCGTCCAAGTCCTAGAAGAAGAAGAATAAGAGAAGTTTTTTTATTACAATTGTGCCTCCTAGGGTTTTTCTTCATTTCTTTCTTCAATTTTCACCATTCTCTCCCTCATTCCTCTTGTGTAAATTTTTGGCAACTTTGGTAAATTTTCAGGTATTGCCTCCATACGAGGCTCATCATCGAGCTTATGTAAAAATGATGTGTCTACACATGTCATTCGTCAATTTCAAGTCTATAACAAGTTACATACTAAGGTGGGTTTTTCCCCATGCCTCAAAAACATAAATTTCATGTTTTTAAAATATATATTTCCTTTCTAAATCATTTCTTAAACATGTTGAATAAAATATAACTGATAATCAAACTGTCTAGCGCCCTAAAAGTGAAAAGTAAGTCTGATTTGTAAAGTAACAAAATGAAAATCAATTTAAGGGAAAGTGTCCACTCATAGGTTGGAATCTGGCTGACATTACTCGCTTACTGAGAAAACTCTGGATTCAGTGATGATCTACATTTGATAAACTAGATTAGAATTGGACTAAGAAACGTACTACATAATCACGCTAAAATTTGATTATTCCAGTAAGCGCTATCACTTAGAGGGTATCATACTCTTATTATGATGTACTATGTATGTACGAGTTGATACGAGACTTATAGGGTAGCTTCTAACATATTCGGGTGAAATTGAGATGGTTTGAAACTGATTTGGGCAATTTTTGACCACGTGTCGCGACGCAGGGCATTGTACATCCCGACACCCATCGTCCAGAAACGTCACGATGCAAAAATCTTACGCATCGCAATGCGCAACAAACCAGAATCGTATAAAGGAAAATTCCCAGATCGCATCGTGATGTGGAGCGTTCTATGTCGCGATGCTAGGATAAAATTCAGGTATTTTCTTCGTCTTCTCATACTCAATTTGCCCAACATTTCCCCCCAAACATTCCACACAAGTAATTAACAACAATAAGTATCCAAAACATCATAAACATCATCCTCAACAATAATTCATATCATTCTATACAGTTCATTTAATTTATACCCAAAACTTAACAGATTGAGGATTCCCCACAATCACAATTCTTTGACACCAAAATCACTCATTCATCATCATTATCCATTCCTTCTTTTTCTTCTTATTCTGCTGCTTTATGAATATTCAAAGAAAATCTTGTAGGTCTCAATCTCAACTTTCCGTTGATATAAACTTCATTAAAATCAGAGTTCGTATGAGACAGTTATCGCCCAAATATCGTGGGCTGTCCAGAGTGAAACATCATACAATTCTGTATTGGAATTCCGAGGAATAACGATTTTCCCCAATGTCGTCTCATGAGTGTATATATGTTCAACATAACTTATAATATGAATATTTGTCCTAGAATAAAATAATAGTCGACAGTACCAGTTGACAAGATTACCGGTCAATTCTCCCTCCTTAAATAGGATTCGTCCTCGAATCCTCTTTAAACTTGGGATCTTATCATTGATCACAGAATTTATGGTCTTTATAAACTAATAACTTTAATTGAATATATACCCATCTCTTTTTCATCCACTATATTATACCATTTCCCAATGATTTTCCGTGTGCTATCATTACACCACAAGATAATGTTATGATCATACTAAACCTTAGAATGTCATGACTTGGGAGTTATAACTAGAGATGAACACTAACTTATTTTGGTGAACTCTTATTTTTCTGTTACTATTATGTATTATTGAGGCTTCTATTTGACATAACAACGAAGGCCTTTGTCTGGCTGATCACTCTTCATTTGACTAGTAAGTATATGATATTCTTTATCTTTCTTAATATCTAACTCATGCACCATACCTCTAGTCATACTTGGGTAAACTGGTTCAGAATTTATGGCTTCAGTGATTATCCATTAAGTTCTTTACTGATAGGTATTACATTGTTCCCTGTTTAGGATCTTTGTTGAGTATCTTTAACTACCCCTTTCTAGACTTCTAGTTGTGCTCAACATTTTTTATCTCTAAGGAAATCTCTTTCTCTAGATCTTTAGTTATGTTCATTAATTACTTGGCTCTCACTAAACATACTAGTGTCTCTACGGCTAGGCTTTCCATGTTCCCTTTCCGAAATAAATAATTTACAATAGTGATCTACGTCATTACTAATAATGCTTGTACTCGATATTTCTTTTGCCTTACTTGTTCAACTTGAACTTAATATTTTTTCTAATATATTGACTGCTGAATTCTCTATTTTCTTCTTGCCAAGCTTCAACTATTTATGGTACCGCGTTGTTAGACAATTATGACCCAGAGCGTCACTATTTGTAAAAGACATTGTGGTTTTTATACGAATTAACTATGTGACAATGGAAATTGCTATTTTATCATTTTGTAATTAGATTACTTGAATATATAAATGATAAAAGTTCTTATGATTAGTTCCAGATTATAAGATATGAGACAATATCAATCCACTAAGGTTTAATAATTAAATATCCCTAGTCGTAGTATTATCAAGACTGGACATCGATAATGCGGAATAGACTAGTATTACGCTTGTGCGCGTTGTGGGAGCATAACGTCATAGTTCTCATATATTTAAGTATTGGATACTTATGCAAGTGTGATAGGAGGTTGTGTTTACCGATGGTACGGGAACAGCTTCGCTCCGGACAGACCCCTCGAATCCTATTGGTAGTATGACCATGTGTTTATGGGAATCCGATTCAGGGTAGGTGTATTTGGTCTTAACCTGAGACTTGCATCGCTAATACTTACGACAATCAATATGCTTTAGTTTTGGTCGTCCGGGACTTTAACAGGCTCTGTGTACACCTCTTCTGGGTTTATTGAGAATCGTAGAGTTTTGGGTGTGATGTCAAGATGGAAGTATCACTTCAGTCACATGGAGATGATGATCACGTAGGGATACAGAACCGGTATTCTAATATGTTGCAACTATCGGGATAATGTGACAACGTCATGATTATCCAATTAAAGAGACTAGTTACTTGTGATCCGATATATGCTTCGTACGGGGCAAACACTACTCCAGCCCCAGGCCTTGCATGTAATATCCGATACTGGATCGCTATACGCAATACTACGTATACTATGCCTGGAAAAAGATTATATATTCCGTAAAGAATATTTCTGGAGAATTGGGTAGGCACGGTGCTTTGCTAAAAGCCAACATTGTCTTGTAAATCGGTAGACACGTGTTACGAGATACACACTTAATCAGATAGTCCGATAACATGATTTACTGCCAACATATCTAGGAGTCTCTTGGGTCGCTTCCCAAAGATTTACTGATGACAGTTGACTCGATTAGAAAATTAATCTGGGATTAATTAAGAGAGGGAAACTTAATTTAGGATTAATTGAGGCATTATTTAATCTGGGATTAAATGTGTTCGGAAGAGAGAGAATGCGATTAATTTGGAATTAATCGGTGAAATAAATTTAAAAGTTAAATTTGATTTTTTCTATTTAATTATTTATATGGGCAAAATTTAATATATCGAATATATTAATTGGAATTAGATTTCAATACGAAATTAAAGTCGGACTTTAATACGAGTGAACGGATTAATTTTGAATTAATTCGTAAACAGAATTCGTAATATATTTACAAGTCGTCGTTATTTAATTACATTATATTTAATTATTTAGCGATGAAAATTCGTTTAGTCGGATAAAAGGATCCGAGCCGGGTAAATATTCATAGAAACCATTTGAATTTTGAATTTAAAAGGTGGGGCCCACTTCACATGTGTGAAGTGGTGGTTGGGAGAGTGGTTGTCATTTATGCCAAAACCACTTACTTTCCAACTACTTGGTTCTGGTGAAACCAAAAGCCAACCACTTGATTTTGGGTGAAAAGGGTAAAAACCCTTTAACAAAACCAAATACTTCTCTCTTCCAACACAAGACAAGGCAAAACAAAAACTAAAACCCTAATATGGGCGTGAATCCTTCGCTTTCCTCTCTTTGATTTTGTTGCAAGATCAAACAAGCTAGCACTTCAAGGAGTCTTCTAAGGTGATAAAGAAACTAACTCAAGGGTTGGAATCATCACTCAAAGCTTGGAGCTTCAAAGACAACATAAATTTTGAATTTCAAATCCGATCATTGTAAGTCATTCCACACTTTTTAATGATCTTATTCACACATAATCTTGCTTAATAGATCCTTGGCATGTTCTAGGAACACTAACAATGGTATCATGAGCCAATTTTAAGCATGGATTTTCTAGGATTCATGAGACTTTAATTTGGGGCTTTTGTGTTTTGAGCATGATTTCTTCAAATTGATTATTTGAGCATGCTTAGATTATGTTAACTTAGAGTTGTGCATGATTAGATTTGAGATAAATTGATTGGATCAAAAATCCAAAAATTCTTAGCATGGCAAATACTCTAGGCAGTGGACTGCTCATTGTGATTTTTTATTTTACAACATTGGATGTGTTTAATGCATGATAAAAATGTTGATTGTTGGTTTGATTAGATTGGAATCATAATCAATAATGATTATGTTAAATTCAATGAGCATTATAAGCATGTAATGATATATTTTGCTTCAATTTGTGCTGAACATAAATTGATTAATTTAAGCGTGACTAATTAGTTTAATTGGTGTTTTGGAAATATTAAGTTTAATTAATTAATCATGGCTAATACACTTTAATTAAAATAATTATGATATTTGGAATATTGAAATTATAATAATTAGCCTTTAAATTTTGAATTTGGCTAAAAGTGTGTATTTGGGCTTAATGGGCTTGGTTAGACCAAGTTTGGTTTTGGACATTTGGATTGGATCCAATTGGGGCCAAAACCAATTCCATAAAGTCCAAATATATCACTTGGGCCTTTAAAGAATTTAATTGGGCCTGATGGGCCTAAATTGATTTGTTGGCAATATGGTGATTCCTATTTGGGCCTTGACATTTTGGGTTTGATCCATTATGGCCAAAGCCCATCCCTTAAGTATCAATTAAAAGTCCATTGGACTTTAATTAAAATGACATTGGGTGTTATTGGGCCTTTGAGACCCATTAAGATTAGATATGGAATCCAAGTCTTTAAGGCACATAAATATGTGTAAGGAATTAAATTGGAATTAGTATTGAATACAAATAAATTAGATTTAAAGTTATAGTTCGATATAATTCAAGAATACGTACTTTAAGTATTTATTCTTAAATGAGTTGGACTCGCGCAAATCAAATCGTTCTTTGAACATTGGATGGTCAGTAATTCAAAGATTAATTAATTGGATTAGATTGATTGAATAACATTCTTTGTGTGAATACATGAGTATGTTGTATGAATAATGTATATCCGATGTATATTAGAAGGGTGAGGACAATTTTGGAAATTGTAATAATTTTAGAATTTATTAATTGGACCTGCGTGTCCAGCCTATTATCTCCTTATTCTTTGTAATTCTCTTCCCACCAATTCCCCTCAATGTTAATGAGATTTCTTTGATATATTATGTAATTGGGTAGAAGTTAGAATAGTGCTAGCCGAGGAGAGGAAAGAGAGTGATTTGTTATAGGAACAATTTGTGATATATCAATCCGCATATCATTATTAATTTATTTATCACGCCTTATTATGCTTTTAGAATGCATGCTTAAGGGTGTATGATGAGACCTAATAAAACATAATTAATTGGTTGCCAATTACGTGAAAAACCATCAACAAATATCAAGTGTTTTCCTTCCATTGAGTGATTCATTCTCAAGATCCAATATTGGCATTGGTTTGTTGGCTAAAGTCAAGACCTTTGTCCATCGAGGATGTGTTTGAATCATGAAGGCTTTGTTCCATATCGCATATCTTGGGAAAGTTGTGATTTGTTGGCCAAAGTCAAGATCACTTCTTGTTCATCGACATGGATTACGAAGCTTTCCAAAGTCATTGGGTCATGCTTAACTGGAATCATTAAGCCTGTTGAGCCAAAGCCATGCCCTAGTTGATTCAGAGGAAAAAGGTTAGGAAAATATATTGGATATATTGGCACATATATTGTATATATGTTTCAGACTTGGAGGTTGTAGGCATTACATTTTTGCATGTAAGTTCTGATGATGAGTCTCATATGGAGGCACTACTCTTGAAGTTTTAGAAGTTGCGGGAAACGGACGTCAGAAGGGAAAAGTTAGAAATCAATATCTTGTTGGATTTAATTCGTTTACTTAGCTTCAGGGTTTTCTCGTTGGATCTATGTTTTAAAAATTTATCCTCGGCCCAAACCCCCACAAGTTACACACCAAGCCCACACACCACCAAGCCACATACCAAGCCCATCAAAAGACCAAACACACACCCAAGAGACCAAACAAACTCTCTAAAATAACAAATCCAAACATTAAATACATGTTGAAATCAAATTAAATCACCTTCCCAAATAAAAAAATCAAATCAAATCTCATAAATCACATTCTTAATTAAATTAAATCATTTTCCTAAACTAAATCAAATCCCACAAATTACATTCCTAAATTGAAGAGATCCTTTCCTTATGACACACAAATTCAATATTCCCCCATAATTACACAATCTCCGTTTTCCAACCCGTATAAGGTAAACCACAATCCTCTCCTATAAAAAGAGGCCTAAACCCAACCTTAGAAGCCCTAGCTCATTCACGCCATCCTCTCTCTCCCTAAGCATTCACGCCTAAGCACTCTAAGAATCCCCTCCATTACCGCAACCAACACCCTCCTGAATCCCCTACATTACCGCACCAAACAGGCTCATACAACAGCCCTTATTCACGTCCATACTCCCCAGAAACAGTCCACCAAAAACTGCCCAGTAACCACCACAAATCTTGTCCATAAATTGCCCTATTGCCACAGCAAAAACTGTCCAGAAACTTCCCTATTACCACCGTAAAAATTATCCAGAAACTACCCAGTAACCACCGCAAATCCTGTCCAGAAACAGCCCTTTATACCATCAAAACACTGCACTAAAACAACCTCTTATACCACCAAAAACACTGCACTGAAACTACACCTTTAAACCCTAAAAAATTGCACTAAAACACAGTCATTTCCACCAAAAATTACACTAAAAAAACTGCACTCTTTCACCGAAAACACCCCATGAAATTCCCCTTTTATCACAAAAACAGTCCCCTGAAACACAGCTCAAATACCTCAAAAACAGTGAGCAAAATAGCAGCCCAAATAGCGAGGCAATGAGGGAAAACAACAAACCAGTAAATCAAAAAAGTTACGGAGCATCAATAATTTCGACAACTGCGTAACGCACTTCCAAGAGACGACAGAGGTTAGACCTGAAGGCACCCTTTTATCTATTCCCGTTATTTTCCTTATTATTTATTATTATTTATTCGCATATGCATCTTTGATTTATGCATGCTGTGGCTATTGGATGAATGATTTTATGTCAACTCTCGCGGTATATCTGATGGAAACCCAGACGTAAATTTCGTAACCAAATCCGAATGGACGGTAGTGCGGTCTGTTCTTGGGATACAATTCCACGTACCGCTTGAGGAACCCACATATTTCTTTTCATTCAATCTTGTGTTTATCCGTCGTTCATTAGGAATAATATGTTATTTTAATGCATGATTTAGTTATTTTCTTTCATGTTAGGAATTTGGCTATTTCTCTTTAATTTCTATGCTTGGATAATTTTCGTTTATTTATGTTTCTGCATATATTAGTGCAATGCATTCATGAGATTGCGTGCTTGTCGTTATGTCGACTTACTTTTATGCATGCAAACTTAGATATAGGTTTTACTTTTATACATGCAAACTTAGATATAGGTTGTATGCGAACTTAGATGTAAGTTATCCTTGCGTATGTAGGTTGCGTAGACTTGGTTAAATTATTGAACAAATCTTTTCATTATGGGTGGCATAAGCAAGGGACATTCTGAACCCAACGGTTTGAGGTCTTCCCTTGCGAGGGGCGAGTGCAGCCTTAAATCATTTTGCCAGTTTACACTGGGTAGCGACTCCATTTTCTCTGGTTTAGTCTCCTGTAGGCTATTTTGTACTCCCGACTAGGCCGCGAGCCTAGAACAGTCACCGATTTCTGTGTCCTACAGTCAGGTGAATCCACTGGGGATAGAGAATCGGCCCGAAATAATATCTTGTAATGATTGTGATTTGTGCTTTAGTTAACTGTGTCTACCGTAGGGTGAAGGGTTTAATCAAAGGCATTATTAGAGCTTGGTTATGATTTTATGTCTTCCTTTATTCACTACCTTTCTATAGCTGAAGGGAAAAGCTGTGAAGGCACCTAGATAATCATTCACTTGAAGCTTACTGTGATGGACTAATTTGGAGGACTTATTGTTTATTCCTGTCACCAAGCCGATAAGAGCCTAAGAGACTTGGGTATTTAAGAGAGTTCACTCCACCATCCTTCTGGGGAATCTTCAATAGGAAATCCATCTGACAGTCATTCATGTATCATAACTCGTTGGCACGTACCTTAGCGTATAAAAAGGTAGGCTCACTTGGTCGCTCGGACCCTTGAGCGGGGAGGCCTAGTTGTGGGCAATCCTTTTTCGACGAGAGTCTTTGTCTATACCCCTATAAACCCACATGTGAACTTTAGTTATATGACCAATAGAAACCATTCCTTTATACTTCCATTTAGGACCATCGTCATTTGGATTCAGTTGGACTTTTTGTCATGAGGTATGGGCTTGTTGGGCCATTTAAACTCGGACGAGTCCGTGCTTATGGAAATTGGTTCAAAAGCTTCTAAAATACCGATGGGCCACTTTATGTTTAGGCCCCGTATCATTTGAAGTTGTTTAGCCATTTTATCGCAAAAGTGTAAACCTATTGGGCTTTTTTCAACTGGGATAAGTTTGCACCTTGCAATAGTATGATTGAATGCTTTAAAATGATAATGGGCCAACTTATACATTCCATGCATCGCATGCTGACTTGTAGTTTTAAGAGACATCATAGATACCCATTGGGTTAGGGAAGATGAAAGACTCGTCAAAAGATCACTAGCCAACATGAGCTCGTATGGACCGGCTGGAAACTAGTCTCGCCAAGGTTACTGAGCAGTTGCAAGCTCTGACAGCCGCTATGGCCAATATGGTTGTGCCCCATGCTATGGGAGGCTCTGAGAATGAGAAGCGTGAGGAACCTCCAAACAGATTGAGTGATGATATCTTTGTCTTTGATGATGACATGGCTGAGTATGCCGTATGAAGGGTAGCCGAGTCTCAGGCTGAATTGCAGAAACTCTGAGATCAGGTAGAGTCAGTTACCCGCAAGATGAGGGGTAAGCATGGAGATTTATTGGACTATGAGGCGATGCCGTTTGAGGAACAGCTGCCGGCTCAGTTCAAGATGCCTGATATAGCCAAGTTCAATGGGAAAGGGGATCCGAGGGTCCATCTCCGACAGTATGTTTCTGTAATGAGTTCAATGGGTCTGTCGCCAGGTCCAGAAGATGTTTGGGATGTCGCTTGAGGGGGCATCTCTGGTATGGAACCATGGCTTGGAGATGAAGGTCAAAGATGATTCTAGGGCACTGGCAGAGGTCTTTCTGAACCAATATCTCACGGATTTGGAGATCGACTTATTGCTTCGTGACTTGGAGAATACCAAACAGAAGCCGGAGGAGAGCTTCAAGGACTATGTGGACCGCTGGAGAAGCCAGCTTCTGAAAATGCAGACTCGGCCCTCGGAGAAGGACCAGATCAAGATGATCATCAAAGGTACTAAGCCCTCAATTTATTGCAAGTTAGGGAGGATGACCTCTATGATCACTGACTTCCGACAGTTGAGGGAGACTATCATGGACATTGAGGAGGAAGAAGCTGGAGAACCCCTTGAAGTATCTACACTCGGTACCTTCGATAGTAAGGAAGTTAGGCAGATGGTTGGTATTGCTGACAGAGTTTGACATTGAGTATCTCACTTCTAAAGTAATCAAAGGGCGAACCGTAGAAGAGTTCCTGACATTACAACCGATAGAAGGAGATCAATACAAGTTTAAATTCCCAGACGAGGAAGTCCAAGCGATAACAGTCCAAGGATAGAAGATGTACTTCGACGGAGCGGTAAATTAGAAAGGAGTCGGAATAGGGATTGTGATAGAAATCCCTGAATGAGAGACCCTACCTATGGCCAAGAGGTTGACATTTGGTGTAACCAACAAAATACCTGAGTATGAGGTATGTGCCTTTGGACTGACGGCACTGATAGCCTTGAAGGCTAAGAACATGGAAATCTACGGAGACTCGATGTTGGTAATTCGAAAGATGAAAGAAGAATGGGAATTGAATGAGGAACAGTTGAAACCTTACTTGTTCCACCTCAGGAGTTTGGCACAGGCCCTCCCCGATTGTAAATTCCACCATTTTCCACGGGAAGAGAACGAAATATCCGACACATTGGCTACACTAGACATGACTTGGGAAAATCCGGAGAAGTTGGTGATGAGACCTCTAGTGTTGACAATAGCAGGCAGACCCGTCTACGAGAAAAAAAGGATATTAGAAGTAGAGGTCGACGATGGGAAACCTTGGTATTACGACATTTAGAGATATCTGGAACAGAGGGAATTCCCAAAGGGAGCAAGCGGAAATGATAGGATAGCCATTCAGAAGTTAGCTTCTCAATTTGTGAGTTTGAAGGGAGAACTTTACAAGAGACAAGCGAATGGTGTCTAACTGAAGTGTTTGAAGAAAGAATAGGCTCAGAAGGTAATGGAAGAAGTACATGCCGGAGTATGTGGGCCGCACATGAACGGATTGAACTTGTTCCGCAAGATAGTGAGACAGGTCTTCTACTTATCGACCATGGAAGCTGACTGTGTGAAGCTGGTAAAGTATTGTCACGATTGTCAAACGCACGATAATTTGAACCATTTACCGTACACAGAATTGCATGGTCTATCAGAGCCGTGGCCTTTCTCAGCATGGGGAATTGATATGATCAGAGAGATTCGACCGCACACATCGAATGGACATCGCATCATAGTAGTGGCAGTGGACTTCTTTTCAAAATGGGTGGAAGCAGAGTCATTTCGCAATGTCACAGCAAAGCAGATGGCAAAGCTCATAGCCCAAAACATCATCTGTTGATATGGGATGTCGCATCATGTAGTAATAGATAACAGAGTCCAGTTTCAAGGAGAAACAAAGGCAATGCTACAGAGGTATAAGATAGGACATCACAAGTCGTCACCTTACCGACCGCAGGTAAATGGGGCTGTCGAGGCAGCCAATATGACAATAAAGAAGATGTTAGCTAAAATGACCGAAAACTATAAAGATTGGGCCGACAAGATACCATATGCCCTATAGGGGTACAGAACTTCTGTGAGAACAGCAACAGGAGCCACGCCTTATTCTTTGGTCTGTGGAATGGAAGCAGTACTGCTAGTGGAAGTTGAGATACAGTCTTTGCGGGTATTAGAAGAAGCAGAATTACTTGAGCAAAAATGGGCCTCGCAGAGGTTTGAAAAGTTGGCATTGCTCTATGAGAAGAGGATGAAGTCTTTATGTCATATGCAGCTATACCAGAAGAGGCTGGCTCGAGCATTTAACAAGAAGGTGCCTCCTAGTAAAATCAAAAAGGGCGACCTGGTACTCAAGCAGTCGAAGCCGTCGATGACCGATCTGAGAGGAAAGTTCAGACCCAACTAAGAAGGACCCTACATAGTCCAGAAAGTAATGGGAAATGGGGCAGTGAGACGGTCAGATTTGGAAGGGAATGAGTTCATCGAGCCGATCAACGTAGACAGATTGAAGCAGTATTTTACCTGAGGAATAGAAGACCGAGCGATCACCAGGAGAATTGGCAGAAGACCTAACCCAACAGAGTAGGAAATTCATTCATGCATGCATGCATGCATACATGTAAACACCTTGTATTTATTTTTATGTTTGCTCTGTTTTGTATTTACAGTTTTCAAAAAGAAGGAGAAAGCGGCAAAAGTAAGCCAACCAGAATCAATGATGCACCAGTGTTAGTTTTGGGAATGGATCCTAGGGTTGAGGCCCATATCAGTATCGGTTTTGGAAATGAATCACGGGGGCGAAGCCCACATCAGTATTGGTTTCATGAATGAATCCCTAGGGTTGAGGCCCTCATCAGTGATAGTTTCAGGAATGAATCCTAGGGGGCGAAGCCCGTATTATCAGCAGTTGAGAGAAAGAATACCAGAAAAAAAAGAGAGAGAAGTCCTTGATGGTTAGGCATATGTCCGGTGATGATATTGTTTGCTGTAAGGCGAAATCTTAGAAACAATAAGTGCGAGATGCGCTCTCATCCGGTATTCTGAGTGGTTGATCTTGGCTAGACTCGCGAGCACTTGATTATGGGATCTTAGCAGTAGAAGCCTGAGTTATCAGTGAGATGACTAGTTGAAGAGATGGCGGATCAGTGAATGACCGTTTGCCTAGATATCCATCTTGGTTTACTTATGTTACGATATATGATATGGTTAGAAATGAAGAAAAAGTCTCTGAAAAGAAAGGGAAAAATAGACCACATATAACCGATAAGCGTGACGCTACCCATGGGAAAGTGTTACGACCACCATGAGGAGAAATGCTACCTTAAAAGGTAGGTGTGTCGAAAAAAGAGAAAGAAAGAAAAGAGAAAAGAGAAAAAGAAAAAGAAAAAGAAAAGAAAAGAAAAAAGTTCAAAATGAAAAGAAAGAAAAGAAAGAGACGAAAGAAAAGAAGAAGAAAACAATATCATGATGAGTACGAGAAAGTAATTACAGAGTATGATCAAGACATCTAGGCTGGTTAGACCCACTGATCCAATTCTCTAAGACAAAATCATCAAGTTGGCTTACTTAAGGATTAAGCTACGGTAAAACCTTGGCACACACACACTGGGAGTGTAGTTCAGATCACTCATTCAGACGATCAGATTTAAGTGTATCAAATACTTTGTAGGTTCTCTGGTTTCGACACGAAGCATCCTTTGAGGACGAAAATATATTTAGCTATCGGGATTATCTCGTGAGAGGAAGTATAATGTATTGGTATCACATTAGGAGATTTCCCTTGACCTATGAAAGCAGCAAAACATAGTAAATTGAATCGAGACTTGGGGCAGCTAGGCTACATTTTCTCATGCAGTACGGTTCGAGAATGAACCATCACATCAGCAATGCCTCGGGGAGGAGGTTCAGTATGTCGAGAAGGGCATTTCAAGAATGGAGCATGGGTCGAGGCCCCCATCAGCATCATTTTTGGGGAAGAGTCCCAAGGTCGTGGCCCATATCAGCAACAGTTTTTGGGATGCGTCCCAGGGTCGAAGCCCACATTGTCAGTAGTATTGGGAAGTGTCCCAGGGTCGAGGCCCACATTGTCAGTGGTATTAGGATGCGTCCCAAAGTTGAGGCCCATTGCATCATCAGCAGAGTTTGGGAACAAAACCCACACTCAGTGGTTTGGGAACAAAGCCTAGAGGTCGAGACACCTCGCCACCATATCAACTCAGTTCGGTAGTGATTCCTAGAGATCGTGGCATCTTGCAGGGATGAACCTCGAGGTCGCAGCACCTCACCACCAGATCAAGTGGCAGTTGGCGAGTCAGGTAAGTAAAAATGCATTGCATGACTTTGATAAGATTGTCACTGTTACACACTGCAC